>VZQC01012466.1:39373-159908 GCA_009823505.1 Rhizomys pruinosus | reverse complement strand
TACACACACACACACACACATATTAAAGAATTATCCTCACACTTGACCTCGATGGGCAAGCAGATCTCTACATATTGGAGGCCAGCCTGAACTACCTTTGGAGTTCAGGCCAGCCTAGAACTCACATTACTGAGACTCATCGTCTCAAAAGGAAAGGTGCAGGAGAGATGGCTCAGCATAAGGGAACTGGCATCTCTTCAGAGCACCCACATGGTACCTAACAACCATCCTTAATTCCAGTTCTAGGGAATCCAATGCCATCTTCTGGCCTCAGTGGTCATTGCATACATGGTGCACTTACCTACATGCAGGGAAAACATACACAAATAAAACTTAAAATAAACAAATACTAAAAGTGAAATAAATGGAAAAAGGGGGAAAATCAGAATCTTTTGCAATTCAAATTACTTTCTTGTAGGTAAGTAGTCATTTCTTTCAAGTGCTTAAAGTTTTTCACTTTCTGACTGGAAGAGAATTGCTCAGTGGTTAAGGTAATGTATGCTCTTCCAGATGACTGTAGTTTGATTCCCAGCACCCATGTTTGGGACTTGGTTCACAAACTGGCCGGTTTTCTAGCTCCAGGAACTTGGATACCCTCTTTTGGCCTCTCCAGGCAACTTCACACAAATGTACATACACATATTTAAACACAAATCTATACATGTAATTTTTAAATTAAAATGAATTTTTTTGGTGTTGTTGAGATGTGGCTCCTGTAGCCCCAAGCTGTCCTGGACACTCACTTTGTAGACATAGGTGCCCTTGAAAACCTCACAGAGATTTGCCTGACCTTGCCTCCCTTAAAATGAATTTTAAGTTTACAAATAATTTCTCTTTATAATGTTTTGGTTATGACCTGTTGATGTGGCTTTCTAGCGGACACAGCATAACTGCTTGAAAAATATATATATATATATTATATATATATAATATATATATAATATCACACCTGAGAGACTGAGAACTGGCATTGCTCAGACCATGGTGTGGGTGTCTGTAGGAGCTTTTCTTGCTATGAGCAGGTAGAGCACAGTCCTGCTATGGGAAGGGGAGCACAGCATCTGCTTGTGGCCACTGTAGGGAACTGACCCCTCAGCACAGAGGTCAATTGCTTACTTTTGTAACTCTACCTGAGAGGTACTTCCAACTCAGGTCCTCAGCCTGGGAAAACAGAACGTTTCCTGTCTGGCCATGCTTTCCCACCTGCCCAAAGACTGCTGGTCTCTGGACATGAATTTCAAGCTATAGCTGATGGCCTATCTTCAGCCTATACCCACTCATACTTCACAGCTGGTGACCTGATAGGTCTCTGTCCAACCCCACACCAGATTACCAGGTTGGTGATCTGATGGACCGTCATCCAATGCACTGGCCACGACACTCAAAATCCAGGCCTACTTCGGCATGTATGTGCGCAGAAATAATGGCTGGGAATTCTGTGTAATGATGGTAATAGAGAATTTGCTTTATTGCCTGCTGCAACTCACTTTTATAAGCAAAATGACGTCAGCTCACAGAGCCAATCAAAGACCCACAGTTACATGCCATGGTATACTGCTGCTCTGCCTAGCATCATGTGCCTAGGCCATGTTGCTTGCTCCCTCTTGGGCTGAGGTCAGAGAAATTCCATGACTCCCACATGGTGCCCTGAGGGGTGCTAGCTGAGAACTATCCCCTAATTCAAACTGGATCTTTTCACATGTGTCTCAGCATTCCAAATCTGGCACTAAAACTCTGGAAGGTTTCTGAGGAGCCAATGCTGGAAGCCTGGAAATGCTGGCTCCAATGTCAGCAAAGGAGTTAGAATCAATAGCATCAGGGCAAATCAACTCAGGGGCAAAAGGGAAGGCCAAAGAAACAAAAGGTGAATTATCTTCCTTCTTCCATGCCCGTCTTTATGTGGGCTGCTACCGAAAGGTGTGGTCCACTTTGGGGGAGGGTCATCCTAAATCAATTAACACAATTAAGATACTTTCTCAAGTGAAACTCTCTACTGAGTTGTTCCAAGTTGTGCCAAGTTGATGTTAAAACCAATCATCACACAGCCCTAGTCTCTTTCTCCTTTGCTTCTAGAACTATGATGTTAGAAACATTAGATCTTAGGACTGGAGAAGTGTATCAGTGGTTAAAAGCACTGGCTGCTCTTGCAGAGTACACAGGTTCAATCTCCAGCACCCACATAGTAGCAAACAATTAACTCCAATTCCAGGGGAATCTGGCGCCCTTTCTGACCTCCATGGGCATTGTACACACAGGCACACTCACATACATGCAGCCAATACACTCATACACATAAAATAATAAATAAAATATTTTTAGAAATGTTAGATCTTCCATCAAGTCCCCATCACCACTAAGGCTATTTTCCTCCTTATTTTTCTCTGTGACTCAGACTGGAGTAGGATAACAGTTTCCCATTTGCCCTCCAGTGATAATGAAGAAGAAAGTTCTCTTGGTTACAGCCAAGCAGTAGTAACATTTGACTTCTGCTATAGAACTTAATGGTTAGCTCATTACTGTTCCACATGTGTAGCAATGACACTACAGGGTGTTCTGATTCCAGTTCTAATGCTGGGATACAATACCACGACCAAAAACAGCTTAGGGGAGGCCAACCTACTTTAGCTTACAGTTCCAAGTTACAGTCCACTGTTGCAGGGAAGACAAAGCAGAAAATCAAGCATCTAGTCAGATCTCATCCCCAGTCAAAAGGACACAAATGAATGCACCATAATACCTGCTTGATTAGTACTCAGCCAGCCCTCTCTTATAAATGCAGAACCCAAAACTAGGGAATGGTGCTTCCCACAGTGGTCTGGATCTTCCTACATCAATTTAAAATCAAGACAATCCCCTATAGGCCAGTCTTCATTTTGTAATTGTTTATTATTTTATGTGTATGTGTACATTGCCTGCATGTACGTAGGTGTACCTATGTCATGCAATGCCCTTGGAGGTCAGAAGAAGGCATAGGATCCCCTGGGATTGCAATTACACATGTGTATTAGTCACTTTTCTGTTGCTGTGATAAAACCACCATGACCAAGGGAACTTATAAAAGGAAGAGTTTATTTGAGCTCATGATTGACAGTTCCAGGGAATCAGAGTCCATTGTGGCGGGAGGCATGGTGGCCTGGGCTGGAGCAGCAAGCCGAGGGTCACGTCTCACAATGAGCACAGGAAGTCAAGAGAGAGCGACTGGAGACCGCAAGGCTTGTTAAACTCACTAAGCCTGCCTCCCAATAATATACTTCCTCCAGCACAGCCACACCTTCTAAGACCTCCAAGAACAGTGCCACCAACTGGAGACAAAAATGTCTGAATACTTAAAGCTTATTGGGGACACTCATTCAAACCACCACATTCCTCTCCCTGGCCCCCATAGGCTCATGACCATATAAAATGCAAAATGCATTTAGTCCAACCTTAAAAGTCCCCATAGTCTTTACCAGTCTCAATTTTATTCAAAAGTCTATCATCCAAAATCTGAGACACAGGCCAATCTCTTAACTGTAAGCTCCTGTAAAATCAAAAGGCAATTTACATACTCCCAACATACAGTGGAACTGAATACACATTCCCCTTCCAAAAGGCAGGAATAGAGGCATAGTGAGGAAATACTGGACCAAAACAAGACTGAAAACCAGCATGGCAAACACCAAGTCCAGTAGCTCCATGTGCAAATTCTGGAAATTTACTTCCAAAGGGCTTAGATGACTCAGCTCTTCCAGCTTTGCTTGCAACATACATCTCTTAGGCTGGTACCACTCCCTGTATGCAGCTCTCCTTGGCAAATATCTCACAGGTCTAGCATCTCGAATGTCTTCTTGGGGTCTCGGCTGCCAACCAGACTTCACATTCACAGCTTCACACAATGGCCTATCAGGGCTTTCTTTATGCAGGGACGCCCCTGCTGCACTCTGCTTGGCCTCAGCTGCTCTCTGAAACCGTGAAGGAAGAACTGATGACCCCTTCACTCTTGCAAACTTCATGCCTCTAAAGCCAGCACCATGTGAATTAAACTGCCGAGTTTGGCTGCAAGTTTGGGATGGACCCTGGCCTATTTCAACCACATTTGCAAATTTTCTCCGCCCTGAACTTGTTGGAGCAGAAAACCCTTTCAGTATTTTCCTTTCAAAAGTTGGAGGATTAGCTGGGTGTGGTCTTGCCCTGAAGGTACTATTTCTGTTGTTTACTTGTAAATCTCCAGGCCCCTCCTTAATCACTTTAATCTCACTTTTTCCATTGTTTACTTGTAAATAGCTAGGCCTCTCCTTAATCACTTTAATCTCCTTATCAAAAGGAACCTCTCCTTCACATGCCTTGGCCCCACCTTTAATCTTCCTAGTGCAGTTTTCAGATCCAAACTGTACATTCTGCATTTCTTTCTGCCCCATCTGCTCTTCTTCACTGTAGATCTGTACAATGTTCACCATTAAGAGCCATGCCACCATTTCTACATTAGGCTCTCTTGAAATATTCTCCGCAAAAGACATTAGTCCATTGCTTTTCAACTTAGCATCAGGCAAGCATTTGGGCTATGGTCAAACTGTGGCCAGACTCTTTGATAAAAGATCCCAGTTGCTGCCTAAGTCTTTATTTTCCTCTGGAACTACATTTTTTGCAGCAATGCTTTCTTCCAGGCTTCTACTAGAATGGCCCGTTAAGCTCTGCTTACAGTAGTCAACAGCTTTTCTAGCCCAAAGTTCCAGAGTCTTACACATTTCTCCAAACATCCACATGGTCAGGTTCTTCACAGCCAACAGCCCACTCTCTGGTACCAAATAACCGTATTAGTCACTTTCTGTTACTGTGATAAAACCACCATGAGCAAGGGAACTTATAAAAGGAAGAGTTTGAGCTCACGATTGATGGTCCCTGGGAATCAGAGTCCATTGTGGCAGAAAGCATGGTGGCCAGGGCTGGAGCAGCAAGCTGAGGGTCACATCTCACAATGAGCACAAGAAGCAGAGAGAGAGACTGGAGACTGCAAGGCTTGTTAAACTCACTAAGCCTGTCCCCAGTGATGTACTTCCTCCAGCATGGCCACACCTTCTAAGACCTCAAAGAACAGTGCCACCAACTGGAGACAAAATGTCTGAATACTTAAAGCCTATGGGGGGACACTCTCATTCAAACCACCACAAAATGGTTGTTAGATTTGGCAGCTTCACTTCTCTGGATCTGCTGTCCACAGCACACACAGCTTTTCTCATAGATTCAGTCCTGCTCCACTCCACTCCTCCAGCTGTCTTTGGTTCTGGCATCTGCAATATGCTGGGATCTCCATTGCAACCTGGACTGCACCTCACCAAGGGCCTCTTCTGGCCTCACACAATGCCAAGTCTCAGATCTTCTCCAATGACTCCTTCATGCCTTCAAAACAACTACCATGTAGGAGAGTCTTACAACATTACTAAGTCCTGCTTCCAGCTTGAGAGAGCCTTGGGTGCCCACTGAACCACAGCTTCTGTGTGCTAATCTTAAGGAAATAGTTCCCAGAAGATTTCACCTTGATGATGTGGTTCTCTTGTTATTCAAAGCTGTTCTTTCAGCCCCAGCTAACCAGCATCATTATCCCAGTAAAGCAAAGGTTTCACTTCACTGGTTCTGGTCTCTTCTTAATCACAGCTGATTCTTCAGCCACAGAGAAGCAGAAACCACAGATACTCAATTCAAAATATACAAATAGCCCTGATAATATTTGCTTCTCTTGAAATGTCACAAGCCAGGACTCCAAAAGCACATTTCTCTTCAGCATAACTGTTCCAAGATCCACAGCAAGAACTCACTAAGCTCTGAGCACTCAATGGCTTTTCCAGACCAAGATTCCAAACACTTCCACAATCTTCTGCAAATCAGGGTCAGGTCTGTCACTGCAATACCAGACACTTGGTGCCAATTTCTGTTGCTGTGATAAAAGCACTGACCAAAATCAACATGGGGAGGAAAAGGGCTTACAGCATGGTTTATAATCAAGGGAAGCCAAGGCAGAAACTCAGGAAAGGAACCTGGAGCACAGACCATAGATGAACACTGCGTACTGGCTTGCTCTGTTGGCCCATGCTCAGCCTGATTTCTTTCTTTTTTTTTTAGATATTAAAATTAGTTTATTTTCTACTTAACTTTTAATAAACAAGAAGAAACACAGTAGTCTTATCTCATATAGAACATTTATAGTACATAACAATCCATAAAGCCTCGTGGTGAGATAGGAACAGCTTTGGAAAATAACACAGTCATAAAACACACACAGTCAGGTAAAATGCTGCAGCCCTGGAGTCTCGTCTGCATTGGTGCTCAATGTGAGGACAACTGTGCTGCGTCGGGCCCAGAAGACCAGCACACAGAACCAACACGACCTTTCAAGGAATCACAGAACCACTGATACACTCTGCTATGTGATTTCAAGGCAGAGCCACATCATGGTGATTTGTGTCTTTTGATGTATAACCAGGTATTAATTCTATGTTACATTCCCCTCAGCATCTTTTTGCCAGATACTGAACCATAAAATTTTTTATTTAAAAGCTTAAATTGATTAATATACAAAAGGCTCTCGTGCCAGTGAAAATGATTGCTAAATATTCCAGAGCTTGTTAGTAAAACAAAATAGCATCACCATATCTACCTACCTGTCTATGGACAGACAGAGATACACAGAACAATACTGACACAGTTCAGCCTGATTTCTTATACAATGCAGGACCACCTGCCCATGGGTGGCACCATCCACAGTGTTCAAGACTCTTCTGCATTACTCAACAATCAAGAAAATGCCCCACAGACATGACCACAGTCCTATCCTATGGGGAAAATTCCTCAAGTGTGCTTCTCTCTAATCAGGTATGTCAAATGGAGAAGAACTAAAGCTATCCAGTGATAGCACAATGATAGTCTAGCAAGATCTGCATTATGGCAAAACCAGTTGACATGTAAGGTAGATGAGAGAAATATCCCAGGGTCCCTCCTGGAGATTAAGAGCCATAGGCAATCAACAGATGCTGAGAGAGGGAGGATCAGTTTCTCTATAGACTAGCTCCCTGAACTCTGGGGAAAGCCCTGAACTGACCAGCCCTAAATACAGGTGCAAATGAGCACCACTAAATGGGGTGTGTGTGTGTGTGTGTGTGTGTGTGTGTGTGTGTGTGTGTGTATGTTTATGTGTATGTATATGTAACAATAATAATCAAAAAAGAGGACAAGAAATTGTGAGGGAGTGGGGAAACATGGGAGGAGTTGGATGGAGACTGAGAGGGTTAAAAATAATGTAAATACAATACTCATGTATGAAACTCAAAAAAATAAAACAAGAAATAAAATAAATTCAAGCAAGCAAACAAACTAGCTCAAGAAGGCTAGGCACAGCCTCATAATTACAAAGCCATATTGAAGTCCCAATTCTTTCTAGGCCTTCAAGAGGAAAGGGTTGCTTTGTTCTGGATGATGGTAGAAGTCAAGGGTCCTCAGCATGGTCTCCATGGATAGTTTGGTGGGGAGTGAAGTAGTGATTGGAAGATCTCATTATGAAATGACAAGGACCATACTCCCATGTCCCAATTGAATCTTGGAGGGGTCTGATGAGCCATGTTCAGATGCCTTGAAGTTGTCTGATGAAATTAGATATCTGGTTTATGACTTGGGCTTTGCTGGCAGGTTGGAGTGGAGAAAAGTTTTTTCTGTATTGTTTGGCTGGAGTAGAGCAACTGTCTAAAGTTTTCTGCAATACCAACGGGCTCCTTTCTTGGTCATCTGGATACAAAGAGCAGTGTAATTGTTGTTATTGCTATTGCTGTTAGGAAGGACGTTTGTAGGAAGAGAGGGTCATCCATGCTTACTAGTCTTTATATGCAATTTTGAGAACTCTCCACTATGCTATTACTTGGCAATAGATTGTCTGCTTTCTTCTTTCCAGTATTCCATCTTCTTAATTCTTTATTATTGTGTATGTGCATGCACATGCATGTGCTCATGTGTGGAAAGGTGTGTAGAGATCAGAAAACAACTCTGGGGAGTTGGTTCTCTCCTTCCACCTTTACTTGGCTTCTGGGAATCAAGTGTCAGGCTTGTAGTGTCTGGTGCCTTTACCTCCAGAGCCATCTCACTGACCATACTAATCCATTCCGAAGTACTCTTTTACATGATTTGAAGCATGGATTGGAACACTATTATACAGAATGAGAACAAATTATAATACACATATGTATAAAATGCCATACTGAAACATGTTAACCTGATACTTCATTTTAAACATTATTTTATATGACCATTTGATTGTCCTACAGTCAACTGCTGAACTTCTCTGTCATCTAAAGTTTCTTGCATCTGTATTAGTAAATTGTCTACATATATATGTATACATATATATGCACATTGATCGATTTCTGCACTCTCTATTCTGTGCTATTATGTATCTCTAGAGTTATGCCAACATGTTACAATAATTATAACTTTATTAGAAGGCTTAAAATCAAGTAGTGTGATCCATCTTTATATTTCCTTATGGTTCCCTTTAGCTATAAAGGCCGCATCCGTTTACGTATGAATGTTAATATCAGCCTATCAATTTCTACTAAAACATCTGGATTTTGTTTTGAATTTCCCAGTGCCTTTCAGTGAATTTGGAAAAAGTTTATAACAGCAAAATACAGCTCTCCATATAGATTTTTATTATTTTAGCTGTTCAATATTCTGTAGGTTTCAGTGCACAACTTTTCCACATATTATGCTAGATCTGGCCCTAAGCATTTCATATTATCTGAAGCTATTATAAATTCACTGTTGTTTATTTAAATGTCTAACTACTCATTCTAGGAATATAAATTTTTAATTAATTATTTATTTATTTTATATAACTTTGCTAAGCAACCCTGTTAGTTCTAAAAGCTTTTCTTTAAACTGACAGCCTCTTCTGCTCACATTGTCTATGATCTATGAGAAGAGACAATTTAACTTTTGCCTTTCAATCATCTGGAAGTCTTCTTTTCTCCTTGTTGGAAGACCCCTATGTGATGGTTAATGTTAACTGTCAAGTTGTCACAATCTAGAGTCTCCCCCTGGGAAGAGAGTCTATATGAGGTATTGTCTAGATTAGTTTGCCCATGGGCACATCTGTGCTTGATTATATTCACTGAGGTAGAAGACATACCCACTATGAGTGACAGCATTTCCTAGGCAAGGATTTTTGAATTCTATGAGTGGAGAAAGCAAGCTGAGTACTAGCATTCATGCATTAATTCTTGGCTCTTAGTTCATGATTACAGAGGTAATTGTGCTGAGGTTCCTCAAAATATCCCATGTAACTTCCCCCACTGTAACCTGGAACTGGGAACCAAATAAACCCTTCCTTCCACAACTTGCTTTTTCCAGAGTATTTTATCACAGCAACAAAAAAGAAACTAAGACTCTGTCCCAGAGCCAAAAATCTATTTGGTTTTATGTAGTCTTTTCCTACAGCGTCACTTCTAACAGAGAAATATCTGCCTTTTATCTGATTGAGTTTGGATGGGTCTTGTGCACATTGTCATCATTGCTGTAAGTTCATAAGAGCAAAGTCCAGGAGCCTGGAAAACTATGTTTCCTTATGGCCATACATCTCCTCCCGTGGCTCTTACAATCTTTTTGCCCCCTCTTACGAAGTGGTCCCTGAGTCCTGGATGGGTGAAGTTTAGTAAACTCAATCAGAGGGCTGGAGAGATGGCTCAGAGGTTAAGAGCACGGGCTGTTTTTTTGTGGAAGACCCAGGTTCAAATCCCAACACCCACACAATAGCTAACAACCATCCATAACTCCATTTTTGGGGTATCCAATGCCCTCTTCTGACCTCTACAGGTACTGTACGACATGGGTGCACTTACACACATGCAGGCATAACACTCATAAAATAAAAATAGATAAATTTAAAAAATAAAAATATACTCAATCGGACAAAAAGCAGCATAGCACTAAGGAAAAGGGCAGGAGGGCCCAACCTTGGCAAGGAACTATCAGCATCTTATCACTGCTGGGTGAGGGACACTTGATCCCCTCTAAAGGAGTGACACTAAACAGGGTAAACAGGCTCTAGTGGATGAACTCACACCCAAGGACATCTGGGAACACAAACTTGGCTGAGTAGGCCCTGACACATATGACAAAATGCATGAAGTACAGTGGGCGGGCTATGGGAATACATATAGGGAAGGGGGGCTAAATATAATTAAGATATATAAAATGCACAAAACTTCAATAAAAATATAGATGTAAAAATAAATGGTTTTTATAACAACTGGTAGTCAATGATTATGAAAAGAAAATCAAGCTCCTATGAGTACAAATGTATGTGTGTTCTCTGATGGCAGGGATGGGGGAAGAAAGCAGGATGCATGTGTGTGAGAAGGGAGGGAGGTGGCCCTGGGGATCAAAATGACAACTCCATGGTGAACCAGAAGTGGAGGACAAGGACCAGCTCAGAACTTGGTACTGAAGGCAAATTTCCCCTTAATATTTTCATCCATAAGAGAAGAGGAAAAAGAATTACCATGTCAACTTCTATGTGTGTTAAGGATGAACAGATAGGTGTAATGTGTGTGTGTGCGTGTGCATGCATGTGTGTGTGTGTGTGCGTGATGGCAGTGTCTTCCAAAAATGTATATACAACAATATTTTCAGAATAGCAATCTCATACTTTGTTCCATCTATTTGTGGTGACAAATTTTATGTCACTTTGACTAGGCTATGGTACTTAATGAAACACTCATTTACCTATGAGTGTGAAAGTATTTTGTAGCTATGATTAACACTTAAATCAGGTGAAGCAGATTATCCATGTGGGCCACTCTAATCCAGTCAATTGAAGGATTTAAGAGACTGAAAACAAAGCCTCTTAAGTCTTTAGGACTCCGTGATTTAAAAAAAATAAATTTCAGGCTTATATGCTAAAGACATACTTAGTGTTACTAACAACTGCCAAGTTCTCTTTCAGAGTGAACATACCATTTGCAGTTCCACCAGTAAAACACAAGTTGTGATATTCCTGCACATCCTTCCCAGCATTTGGTCACTCTTGATTTTAGCTGTCATGCGGAACCTAAGTAATACCTCTTTATGCTTTTAACTTGCATTCCCTAATGCTCGATGATGTTCAACATCTTTCCATGTATTTATTTGCCATCCATGGATTCTTTGACTGGAGCTCCCAGTGTAGCATACAGTGTAGCATAGGACTTGAAAAAGGTGAAAACAGGCATCCTTTTCTTGTTAATTGTAAAGGTAAACAGTGTCTTTCACCTTAAAGTATGATGTAATCTAAAGATACCATGTAGACTCCCCAAATGAAGTTGTAGTGATTTTCCTCTATTACTAATTTGGAAAAGGTTTTGTTTTTATTATAAATGGCTTTGAAAGTTGTCAAAAGCTCTTTTGCCTCAAATTAATATGATTATATGATTTTTCCTTCAATCTCCTGACAAGAGTGGATTACAGTGATTTTCAAATCTGGAACAAATTTACATATCTGAATAAATCCACCTTAGCTCATGGACCATAATTATTTTTAGACATTTTGGGGGGATCCAGTTACTAATATTTTTTGAGAGGTTCTCTGCCTAACTTTATGAGATATTTCTCTGGAGGTTTTTCTTTTTATATTTGTGTCATCTTTATCATAACAGAGAAATAAAGGTCATATGAAATAAGTGGAGGAGTATTCCTCAATTTTCTGGAAAATTATATGTACAGTTGCACTTTTTGATGTTTATAAGTGGATTTACTCATTCCAGAATGTGAACATATATCAAAACATATACCCCCATAAATACATATAATTACTGTCAATTAAATAAGTGGGAAAATAAAAGTACAAACCACAGCTTCTCCTAATTTGAATTTGGAATAGTTTTTTCACCAGGCATGGTGAAACATATCTTTAATTCCAGTGCTTGGGAGGCAGAAGCAGGTGGATCTCTGTGAGTTCAATGCCACCCTGATCTACATATTGAGTTCCAGACCAGCCAGGGCTACATAGTGAGACCCTATCTCAAGAAACACACACACACACACACACACACACACACACACACACACACACACACACAAAATAGCTTCTCCTGGAAATGGCAGGCATGCAAGCTTTACTACTCTCATTTTCCTCTGGGTCTACTGAATTCAAGTTTCAGTGAGTCACATCTCCTCAGATGTCTCTCCTGTTCCTAATCTGAGTACACTCTATGATCTATACCAGCACTACTTCTATTTCTCTATTCAGGATAGCTTTATTTATTCATTGCCCTCTGTGTAGTATGTGTGTGCATGTTTGAATGTGTGTGTGCACATATGTGTACATGCATGTGGAGGCCAGAGATCAATATTGGGTGCCTTCAATTTCTCTCCACCTGATTTTTGAGACAAAGTCTCTGGCTGAACCTGGAGCTCCACTGCCTCTGCCTCCTCAGTGCAGGTATGACAAGTGTTCACTTTCACGTGGTGCTGGGAAACTAAATTCAGTCCTATGTTTGTGAGGCAAGCATTGATATCCCTGTGGCCAACCCCTCTCCTACATGGAACATCCACATGCCAGATAAATTACAATCATAATTTTAAATGCATTGAAAATTTAAACCATATAAGCAGACACTATCACTCCCAGACAGAAGTTTGCAGTGACATTGTTCAGATAGCAAAAAGTAACCAAACCCAAAACCCATCAAACAATAATAAACTCTATTCATATACTACTGCATAGCAATATTTGCTATTTGATATAATTTCTCAGTGAAATCTGCTACTAAAAGTTTCTTGGTGGAGAGAATTTTTATTTCCTTATTTTTATTATTATGTGCATGACTATTGTGCCTCCATGTATGTAAGTACACCACGTTGTTGCCAATGCCCACAGAGGGCATTGGACTCCCTTGTACTGGAGTTATGAGCAGCCAGTGCTCTTAACTGTTGAGCCATCTTTCCAGCCCCTGGTGAGAAGATTTTAATCACTAATTCAATTGCCTTAATTGAATGTTCTGTAGATATTGATTACATTATGTTTGTTGGTAATGCCGTCATTTAAGTCTTCCATACCTTTACTGATATTTATGCATATTTTTATTGATTATTGAAAAGAATATATAAAAATGTCCAAATATGAGCTGGGTGTGGTAGCATACACCTTTAGTCTAGGCACTCCAGAGGCAGAGAGGCAGGAGAATCTCTGTGACATTGAGACCAACCTGGTCTCAATGGCACATTCCAGGCCAGCTGGGGCTACAGGGAAACTCTGTCTCAAGAAAAAGTGTTCAATTACAATGATGGATTCATCTACTTTTCCTAGAAGAGGTCTCCCTGTACCCCAGCTGTCCTAGAACTCACTCTGTAGACCAGGCTGGCCTTGAACTCACAAATATCCGCCTGCCTCTACCTCCCTAGTGCTAGGATTAAAGGCGTGCGCCACCATGCCCAGCTGATCCCTGACCTTTGAGAGGAGAGGATGCAATATAGTTGCCCCATTTAGGGTTGAGCATTCCACAGTCTCTTAGTCTCTACACCTTGATTCGTTGTGGGTGTCTGTGTTAATCACCGCCTACTGCCAAAAGAAGTTTCTCTGATAAAAGTCAAGAGATACACCAATCTATGGATATAATGATAAGTCTTCAAGAGTCAGTTCAAGTAAGGTTTTATGAAAAAATACAATGGACAGATTCTTTTTTCAACTATGACAGACATTATATTTTATTTTATCTTTGGCAGTGCTAGGGATTGAACTTCATGCTGACGCATGCTATTCAAGTGATCTACCGCTGAGCCATAGGCCCAGCCCTCAGACTTTTTGCTTTTTAAACTGAAGGATTTAAATTAACCCAAGGTTATTAAATCTCCCTAGGAGAAACCTGTATTTAACCACCTGCTTGGTGTGTTAATTCAAGACCATTCTGAAGGGTCATGCCAGCTCCAAAACTCTTCTCAGGATTGGGACACTGACTCATGATGGTGACTGAGTCATAGTTCAAGTCTCCCTGTGCTATTTCCCCTTTCCTACTGAGTGCACTCCTATACAGTGTTCCCAAAATGTTCCCCAATAATGTTCCAGCAAACAATCTCTTGGGAATCTGACTGAAGACAATTTTTAAACAGAGATGATAAATGTACATGAATCTACATCCTAGACATTATAATTCTAGATATTTTCTCTGAAATAATGAAGCCACTGTGCAGAAATATGAATATAAAATATTTGTATAAGATGTTCATAGCAGGATCATAACATCCCAAATGGAAATACCTGTTTATAGACAAATGTTTAAATAAATTGTGATCTGTCGAATAACTTAGAATTCAATAATAAGAATAAAATACATATGAATCGCCAGGCGTGGTGGCGCACGCCTTTAATCCTAGCACTTGGGAGGCAGAGGCAGGCAGATCTTGTGAGTTCAAGGCCAGCCCGGTCTACAGAGCAAGTTCCAGGACAGCTGGGGCTACAGGGAGACCCTGTCTCAAAAAGACCAAAAAAAAAAAAAATACATATGAATCATTGAACACAATAAGAAACCTGCCAGCCATGGTAGTGCACCCCTTTAATTCCAGCACTCCAGAGGCAGAGGCAGGCAGATCTTTGTGAGTTCCAGGTCAGCCTGGTCTACACAATGAGTTTCAGGCCAGCTGTGTTGCAAATGCCCTTAAGCCTCTGTGGCCTGTGAGGATTGTCCTGGTGAAGGGCTTAGGTTCCCACTTCACTGATTCTACTGCAGATTATGGAGCAATACTTCCTGTGGCTGTGCTTCCCTCAGTTCTTGATGAAGAAGCCACCAAGTCTGCATGAGTCTCAGCCTAGCCTTCAGCCTCAGAGGAGCTGGAAACAGAAGCCTCAGGAGTCGTGTAGAGAGATTTGTTGCTGGTATCCTTCCTCAGTATCTCACAAGGCAGTTGCAGGCAGCTTGTCGCCTCAGAAAGCATTTTCAAGGCAAAAGACAGCCTGCTTCTTTGTTTCATCTCTCATCTTTAATTATAGTAAAATACACATAACATGACATTTACCATCTGAATTACTTTTTAGTCTACTGTTCAGCAGTGTTAAATGGATTCACAGCGTGTAACCATCACCACCATCCCACTCAAGAAAGCTTTTCATTTTGCAAAACTGAAACTTGGCCCACAAACCTCCCCCTCCCCCACAGGCCTGGCAAGCATCACTCACTGTCTGTGAGTTAGGGTACTGTATACAGTCATACAGTATTTGTCCTTTGGGGACTGGGTCATTTCTCCTGGGGGAATGTTTTCATCCATCGTCTATGTCTATGTCTATGTCTATATCTATACATTTCATTCTTTTTATGGTCAAATGATACTCTATTGTCTGTGTAGACCATATTTTGATTCAACACTTCCACCTCTTGGCTGTTGTGAATAGTGCAGAACATGGGTGTAAAAATGTTACTACAATCTAAATCCAGAAATAGGATTGCTGAATTGTATGACAATTGTGCTTTTCATTTTTTGACGGATCTGCATCCTGTCTTCCACAGTGATCCTGTCTTTTTAGAAGCCCAGCAGCAATGTACAACACTCTTAGCAATACTTGCCATTTTTTATTTTTTGGATGATACCCATTCTGATAGGTGTAAAGTAGAATCTCATGTAATTTTCATTTGCTACTGAGGTTGAACATCTTGTCATCTTTACTGACAACTGTATATTTTTTATATATGCACTTTTTAATTTATAACATGTATTTATTTATGTGGGGTGGGGCATGTATGTGTCACAGTGTGCATGTGGCAGTCAGAGGACAACTTGCTACAGTCATTTCTCCCCTTCCACCATGAGGGTCCTGGGGAATCTAATTCAGGTTGTCAGGCTTGGAGGCAAGGCATGCATTCATCATACATGAATCTTGATTTCATAAACACAGTTTCTTTCAAGTGTATCTGTACTCTGACCATAGTTACTCCACAGCCTTTCACTTTCTATCCTGTCCCCCTCACCCCTCCCACGAGTCTCCTTCCTTCCCCCGGTCTTCCTTATGTTTTCCTGTCCCATATGTGTATAAAATCTAGGCTCTACAAATAAAAGAAAGCATGCAATAATTAGCTATCTTTCTGAGCCTGGCATATTTCATTTTAATATGAAGATTTCTAGTTATATATTTTTTTCCAGCAAATAACATAGTTTCCTTCTCCTTTATGAGTAAATAAAACTTTATTGTGCATGTTCTTTGAAGAAATATTTACTTAAGTCATCTATTTTAAACAGAAAACATTTTTTCAGTTGTAAAAGTTCTTTATAGTAGACTGTCAGATATATAATTGTATATGTGTCTCATTGCATGGGTTGGCTTTTTACTCTGTTGATTGTTTCCTTTGGTGTACAAAACTGTTTTACTTTCGATGTAGCCTTCTTTTTCTATTTGTTCTTTTTTATGTTATGGCCACAAAAGTTGCCATATCCAGTTTCATGGAGATTTTCTCCATGTTTCCTTCTACTTTAAGTGTTTTATACTTTAACTCCTTACTTTAGGTCTGTGGTTCATTTTGAGTGAATTTTTATAGATGGTATGTGGTGAAGCTCCAGGCTTGACTTAAGATATCCAGTGATCCTGGGAATATTTGCTGAAATAGTTCAGCTCTTAAAAGAAGTGGCAAGGAGCATGGGGACAAGTCCCTCCCTGGACTTGAGGAACCTGGGCATGAATTGATCCATCCATGCATGATACAGTGTTCAAACCTCAAGCACAGCCTTCATAAAATTTAAAGAGTCTGAGAAAAGAGTACATTTTTGCTTTTACCAACCTCTAGTAGACATATAGCATTATGGATAATGAATGCAAACCACTAGCCACAAGAAGATTACAGTAACTGGGATTTTGTCACAAGAGAAATCCCTGGTTTTGTCAAATCAAGGTAGTCAGGGCAGCAACTCTATCCAAATATCCTTTCCACGTATCACTACTTCCAAATTACAGTAATCACAACTGTCACTCGATTTCATTATTTGATGCAGTAATGAGGAGGTGCATGTTTTATGTCAAATTCATGTTTTAAGAAAATATTTTGATAGCTGTATTTAAATAAGAAAATGCTTTCCCTTGTATATGGATCAATTTTAATTCATGCATTCAGAAATATTGTTTCAGGAAAGCTTTCACAAGCCTCTCCAGACAACCATAGTGCTTTCATGCCTACACTGGGAACTGAGGTTGTAGCCATCCACAATGTGGCCTCCATCACTGGCCTTGGAAAGATTATATAGGCTCAGACTCAAAGGTAACACAGATAGGTAAATACAATGCATTCCTGTGATTTTTGTGCTGGGGTATCTGGGACCATGTGAACTGAACAGTCATTTCTTGGAGGGCACTATGTGGCGGGGTAGCACTACCTCTCCAACAACCTTTGGGTCTGGATCTGGCCTGGTCATCTCTGTGCAGTCATGAGAGGTCAGTGAAACCAGCCCTGCCCCCCTTGGTAGCAGTGGATCACCTCCCTTCCCCCTCTCTGCTGACACTAGATATATTCAGCTCCATAGGCTCTCAGTAACTATGGAAATCCCAGGGTTTCCCTAGCAACAGCTCCACATGGGTCTTGTTGCTAGGGAACATTGGGATTTCCCAGGCTGCCACATGAACAAAGTGCTGTAGCTCCAGGGCAGAAATGTGAGCTCAGCTGCAAGTCTGAGCCTCAGGAGACTAATGTCTGCCTCTGGACTCTGATCCTTTAAAAGTATGCAGGACCTAGCCAAGTGAAACAGGATACACCCTGGGTTAGGGAATCTTGATTGGGGGCTGTGGAGGAATGTGGTGGGTCTAAAAAAATTAGAGAAAAGTTCAAATGTGCTGAACAGATGCCTAGAAGTGGAAGTCACTAAACTTTGGGAAGAATCTCAGTCTTCAAGCACATTTGACTCTTCAGCAAGCACATTTACCAAGGTTATGACATAGTGCATACCCGTCCAGTTTCAAGAGAAGTGTCATGGCTAGAGCCTAGGTTAATCCCATGAATATTCAGCCTAGGCAATCACACAGGGTGCCACACTCGGGCTTGGCCTCTGCATGTTTAATTTTAATGATGACCTAAGCTGTTTAATAATATTGTTTTGTTTTGCTTTTGTTTGGGCTTTGCATGTGTGTATTATATGTACACATGCATGTTTATGCATATATATGCATGTGAAGGACAGAAATCAACACCAGGCGTCTTCTATCACTATCCACATTTTATTTTAGGGGATTTTTTTGAGACCCCAATAGCCTCCACTGGCCTACAACTTGCTTTGTAAACCAGGCTGACCTCTATCTCATAGAGCTCTGCCTGTTTCTACCTCCCAAGTTCTGGGGTAAAAGGGATGCACCACCAAGCCTGGATTTCACTTTATTTTTTTGAATCAGGGTCTTTCATTAAACATAGAATTCACCAGTTAGCTGTAGTGACTGGCCAGTGACCTCTGAGGAGACAACTGTTTCCAATCCCCCACCCAGTGCTGAAGTTGTAGGTGAACACTGCCAACCTCGGCTTTCATGTGTGCACCGGGGATCTGAACATAAGTCCTCATGCCTGTACAACAAGCACTTTAACCACTGAGCCACATCCCCAATCCGTTAATAAATTTTGAAAGAGGGACCCTTAATTTTTGTTTTGCACTGGGCCCTACAAATTATGTACAGAGTCATAGTTAGAGGTCCCTTTACACAGGAGACAACTGAAATGCAGGGAATAGGTTAGATGAGCACAAGTTCATGTGTAAACACACTTTCAGGGCCACCGAACTGTCCTTCACTACTTACTTTCAGGCATTAGCGGCCAGAAGATTCCCAGCACCCACATGGCAACGAAGAACCATCTTTAACCTGGGCATGGTGGCTCATGCCTTTAATCCTAGCACTTGGGAGGCAGAGGCAAGTGGATCTCTGTGAGTTCAAGGCCAGCCTGGTCTACAGAGTGAGTTCCAGGCCATCTGGGGCTACAGGGACACCCTGTCTCAAAAGAAAAAAAAGGAAGGAAGGAAGGAAGGAAGGAAGGAAGGAAGGAAGGAAGGAAGGAAGGAAGGAAGGAAGGAAATGTGATGGGGGAGTGGCTCGAGAGATGGCTCAGGGGCCAAGAGCACTGGCTGCGCTTATAAAATACCCAGGTTTGATTCCCAGCACCACATGGTGGCTAACCCAAGTTTGATTTACAGCACCCATATTGGGGTGCTCGGAGCCACCTGTAACTGTAGTTACAGAGCATCTGATGCCCTCTTCTGACCTCCATGGGCACCCACACACAACATACATTCTTTTTTTTTAATGTTTTTTTTTATTTATTTTTATTTATTTTATTTATTTTTTTATGTATATGAATGTACTGTCTGCATGTAGGTTTGTGCACCCATGTCGTGCAATGCCACGGAGGTCAGAAGAGGGTGTCAGATTCCCCTGGAACTGGAGTTCTCCTGGAATTGGAGTTTCAGATGGTTCTTGGCCACCATGTGGGTGCTGGGGATCGAACCCGGTTCCTCTGTAAGAGCGGTCGGCACTCCCAACCGCTAGGCCATCTCTCCAGCCCATAATTTATTTTTTATGTTTATGAATGTACTATTTTCATGTAGGTTTGTGCACCCATGTCGTGCAATGCCACGGAGGTCAGAAGAGGGTGTCAGATTCCCCTGGAACTGGAGTTCTCCTGGAATTGGAGTTTTAGACAGTTCTCAGCCGCCATGTGGGTGCTGGGGATCAAACCCGGGTCCTCTGCAAGAGCAGTAGGCACTCTTAACCACTAGGCTCTCAAGCCCAGCATACATTCTTAAACACATTTTTTAAAGTTAAATAGACCTGTCTCTTTCTCTCCCATTTTAGGTTAGCATTGTTTTATAAATAAGTAATGTATATATAATAAAATACATAGATATTAAATGTCCATCTTGGTGATAAATTTAACAAATTTACATGTCCATGCAACCAGCATCCTACTCAAGAGGATGAATATGTTTTAAAATAAAAATCTCTAGGTGTACATGCAGAGCATGCAAACTGTTGCCATTCTGTGCATTGTGACCCACAAATGTACAGTTGAAGCACAAGGTCAGTTAGATGTCCTTTGTTATACAGCATGATACAGAGCTATGGCTGGGAGGGCAGGGGCTGAGGCAGCATAGAGAAGTCTAGATCCAGCCTGGAAGAAGCTTGGAAGCCCCCTATTGTAAGCTGCAACTTATAGAACAAGTTGCTGAGAGGAGAGGGGACATGAGGGGACACTGTAGACACAAAGATATGCAAAGCCTTGGGGGCATCAAAAGCTCAGGAAGGAGGAGATGAGTAAAAACAATCAAGAATGGCTCACATGGTGTCATGCAGGGAAAGGATCAAGACATGATCACAGAGGGAAAAAAAAATGAGCTTGCTGTCAGACTTAGAAGCAACATCTGAAGCCAGAACAAGTCAGTGTCTATTTGATGTTCATGTTGGGTTTTATTGCTTGTGCTCAACAGCAATGGTCACATGACTTTTGTGAGCAGTGTCTAGAATAAATGTGAAGCTCTAAGGAGTGATGTTGCCAGGCAAGGTACAGAGATAGAATTATCCATGTATCACAGGACTAGTTCATCAGAGGCTCTAAAGTCAGTTTGGCTTTGATGTTTAAAGCAATTGATAGCACACATACACGATCCCATACATTCGTGTCTGCTTCATATCTCACAGATGATCCCATACATGCATACATGTTTGCATCAGAAACAGAACACAATCTCCCAGCCATTTCTCCCACCAGCATCTAAATTACCAAATACACTCAATTCAGTTTCAAGATGAGTTCCTTTTGTCCAGTAGTCTGGTTACTTGTTCCTGGTCCTATTCCATAGTCCTCATTCACTGTGCTTCCTGCTCTGTAGTATTCAAACACTGATAAGTCTTTCCAATCAAGGTTCCTTCCCCCCCCCCATGAATATCACCTCACCTGGCCACTAGCTACTATCTGATGTCTTTTCATGATTTTACAGTGAAATTTGTCAAAAAGATTTCATTTACCTTCCTCTATATTGTTAAATCCAAACAGCAAATTGCAGCCTCACATGGTGTCCCATTGTTCTTCTGGTCTTCCACTTTAGTCTCCCATCCTGGTTTTGCTTTTGGGTTTCCTCTTCATCCCAATTTTTTGATAGGGTCTCCCTACTCCCAGCCTGCTTAGAGGTCACTATGTGGACCAGGCTGGCTTCAATTTAATGGAGATTGCCTGCCACTGCGCATGCCGCTTCCTAAATTTCCACCTGTGCCACATCACAACAGCCTCCACCACTGCACAGCCACAGCATTCAGAGCCCATGCTGCATCCAATACCGATGCAGCATCAAGTGCCGCTGTAGCAAGTACCCCGGCCATCACATCCAGCACGTTTGCAGCATCAAGCACCGCCACCATTGCATCCAGCACTGCTGCAATATCAAGTGCTGCAACATCAAGCGTGCTGCTGCCAACCCTTCCAACATCGCGGTAGCAACAAGCACTGCCAAAACCGCATCAAGTGTGCAATTACCACATCAAGTGGCGCGACTACGTCATCAAGGGGCGCCACTACCGCATCAAGCTCCACGTTACTGCATCAAGCCCAGCACCTGTGTGTTGCTAGGATTAAAGGCACTGGCCACTATCTCCAGCTCATTTCTTTCTTTTTTTCAATTTAATTTTTGCTAACATATACAAATATAAAGTTGTGTATATTTATAGGGTCACATGATGATTCATGCATGTATACATTGTTTAAAACAACTGCTGAACATGTCTAGGTTAAACGTATATTTTTTTAAGTGATAAAATGAGCAACATTTTTTTATTTTGAAAATTAACAATTTTCAATCTATTGCTATAATTGTCCTCATTAGTTTTTTAAATTTACTATTGTTATTAAACTATTTCCATACATCATACATTTCTCAAACGAATTTAGTCACTTCCCTTTCCATGGCCCCCACCCCACCTGAGTTCCTGCACTCTGCCATACAGGTCTTGCATCTTTTTTTTTTTTTTTTCAAAGCAGAGCCTTATTGTTTTGGTGAGAAAACTTCATTGTTTCAGTCTTTTTTTCCCCAGTTCTTTTGTTGTTGTTGTTCTCTCCAACTTGTATTGCATATAATATTATATATACATATACATATGTACATACACATACCTGAGTTGGAGAATTTTTTTTTTGCTAAAAGTTGTCATGTTTTCCTTAAGGAAGTGTTTGAAGGCTCCTCCTTGGCAAGCCCAAACCACCATCAAACTTGCCCTTGTGCACCACACTGGGGTCTTTCCTCCCAAGGTCACTCAAAGGAAATTCAGTAAGTACATGTCCTGTCTTGATCTTCCTGTACTGGCCTCTATGATACAGCCTGGGTAGTCCAACAGTGGCAGTCTATACTCTGAAGAGGCTGAAATCCCCTTAGCTGCTTAGTCCACAAGCTGGGTATCTCAGCAGTCCCCATCAGGCATTGAAGGTTTAGAGGATTCTTGGAGAGACATGAATCTTCAGTCCATTTTGGAGGGTTAAAAAGCTGTGTCTCATGTCTTTGAAGAATGGCAAAAGCAGTGGCAGCCACAGAGTAGATGCACTTGCCAGTAGGAATTGAAGACAGGCAAAACAACAGTGCTTGTTTCTCTTTCTCTCTCTCTCTCTCTCTCTCTCTCTCTCTCTCTCTCTCTCTCTCTCTTTCTTTTTGTCTTTTAACTAAGATCTCAAGTTTTACATCTGAAGTACAATTTCTCAGGCCTTACTGATTATTTCTGGTTATACTTTCCTTTTGGATGCTTAAGGCCACACAGCCCAGATTAACCAAGATTTTTGTTTTCTCAAGGTCAGTTGAGGATCTGGTCCTCAGTCACTCGGTTTTTTTTTTGGGGGGGGGGGGCGGATGTGGGAGCCCCTGACTCCTTTCAGCTTTTCATTTACCAGTTCCATCCACTCAAGGACAAAATCAGGTCTTGCTAGACCACGCTTCCCTTTTTGAAGTATGAGCAGACTTTCCTCTTTATAGACTGGACACTGGACACTGGCTGAAGTCCCATTAGTGGATCTCCACGACCTCCCTACACAGGAAGACTGGTGACCCACATTTGCAGGACATTTCAAGAGATGCCTCCTTACTTAGTCTCCTAAGACTTGGTTGACCTCTGAGGGCAAGGGACAAAGTTATCCCTTAGGTCCCTCTGCCAAATTGGTATGGGTGTTAAGTATGGTCGTTAAGTACACAGAAAGGCTAAGTTACACCAGCCTGATACATCGCACCTGTACTAAAATTGTATCTTCTGAAAGTGAACTGTATGTTATTTCCATATAATATTTCTTGGTTCGCATTTTCCATTTTAATTTTATTTTACTCTAAAATATGTATACATGCCCACCATCATATACCAAAAATCCAAAGTCTGAAAATAAATGGTAGGTTAGTTCTAGAAACTGTCTAGGGATAACTTTGTTCCTTGTCCTCAGGGGTCAACTAAGTCTCAGGGGACTATGCATGGGGGCATCTCTTGAAATGTCGTGCAAATGTGAGTCACCAGTCTTCTTGTTCAGGGAGGTCTTGGAGATCCACTAATGCTCATGCTTCAAAAAGGGAAGCCTGGTCTAGCAAGACCTGACTTTGTCTTTGTGTGGATGGAACTGGTAAATGAAAAGCCAAAAGGAGCCAGGGACTCCTTCCCCTTCCAAAACCTGAGTGACCCCTGAGGACGAGATTCTCAACTGACCTTGAGAAAACAAAAACCTTGGTTAATCTGGGCTGTGTGGCCTTAAACATCTTAAAAGAAAGTATAACCAGAAATAAATAATCAGTAAGGCCTGAGAAATTATACTTCAGGTATAAAACTTGAGATTTAGTAAAAAGACAAAAAAAAAAAAGAGAGGGCACTGTTGTTTTGCCTTCTTCAATTCTTACTGGCAAGTGCATCTAGTCTGTGGCTGCCACTGCTTTTGCCACCCTTCAAAGACGTGAGACACAGTTTTTCAACCTTCCAATATGGACTGAAGACTCATGTCTCTCCAAGAATCCTCCAAACCTTCAGTGCCAGATGGGGACTGCTGAGACATCCAGCTTGTGAACTGGGGTATCAGTCTCTTCAGAATATGGACTGCCATTGTTGGACTACTCAGGCTGTATCAAGGAGGCCAGTACAGGTATATCAAGACAGGACACAGTGCTTACTGAACATTATTTGGTGACCACAGGAAGGGAAGACCCCAGGGTGGAGCAAAAGGGCAGGACTGACAGATGTTTGGGCTTGCCAAGGAGGAGCCTTCAAACAATTCCTTAAGGAAAACATAACATCTTTCAGCCTAATAAAGAAAAAAAAAATTTTAAAGAAAAGTGTTTGCTAAACTTACTAAATAAATAATCCTTTACTGAACCAACTCACTAACTTTCCCTTCCCCTAGTTTTTCAGAATCTCTCATTTACATTCTGTATACATTTGCTAGTTGTATGTACCTTACGAAATAATTTGTCATCAATGTCTGGATTTACTCCATAAGTATATTTTCAAAGAAAGAAGTGAAAATGAGAGGAAGAAAGGATCCTAACAGGAGGTATGAGGAGAAAGAAAGGGGAGGAAAAGTAGCACAGAGGAATATACTTAAAATACATATATACTTGTATGGAAATATCCCAGCACTTGGGAGCAGAGTCAGGCTCTGTGAGTTCAAGGACAATCTGGTCTACATAGTGCATTCCAGGCCAGCTGGGGCTACAGGGAGACTATCTCAAAAAGACCAAAAAAAAAAAAAAACACAAAAAAACCACAAGTTCTCCTCCCAGTGTGAGGCTGCTAGGTGACTAAGGCATGCAGCCACCTAGCCAAGACCTTGGGTGCTTCGCACTGTCTGCAGCAGGGGAGGCTAGATCAAAGGCGCTGCCAAACACCAGGCCTCCAGGCCTGCCTCCCTCCCAGCCTCCCTCCCCCCCCCCACCTGGATTGGGTGGGGCACCCTGGAAAAGCAGTTGGGACAATGCTGCTTTTCACAGGTGCTTGCCACAGCTGCAGGGTACTGCACCATGAGGAATTATAGGGATAGAAGAGGAAGAAAACTCACAGGCTAACGATATGGCCCAGGTCTTCAACAAAATTTTAGAGGAAAATTTTCCTAAATTAAACCAAGAGATACTTATACAAGTATTAGAAGTATATAAAAATCCAAGCAGACAAAACCAAAAAAGAAATTATCTGGTGCTAGAGAGATAGCTCAGTGGTTAAGAGCACTGACTGCTCTGGCAGAGGACCTGGGTTCAATTCCCAGCACCCACATGCGGCTAAGAACCACCTTTAAGTGGGGTGTGGTGGCACATGCCTTTAATCCTAGCACTTGGGAGTCAGAGGCAGGCGGATCTCTGTAAGTTCAAGCCCAGCCTGGTCTACAGGGTGAGTTCCAGGCCAGCTGGGGCTATAGGGAGACCATGTCTAAAAAAAAAAAAAAAAGAAATTCTCTATGCCATATCATAGTAAAAACACTAGATGTTCAAAGCAAAGAAAGGATACTGAGGGCTACAAAAGAAAAACAAGTTACCTACAAAGGAAAACCTATCAAAATTATAGCTGATTTCTTAATGCAGACAATAAAAGCCAGAAGAGCCTGGTTTAATATACTCCCAATTCTAAAAGACTATACATGCCAACCTAGAGTACTTTACCCAGCAAAAATGTCTATTATAATTGAAGGAGAAAGGAAAATGTTCCATGATATAAATAAGTTGAAAGACTTCCTCTCCAATAAGCCATCCCTGCAGAGAATACTTCAAGCAATACAAAGAGCAGAGGGCAGGGATGACTAGAACCAATCAACGCCAGAAAACAAATGATACTACCACTATGGAAATAAAAACCTAGGGTAAGAATGTACTAGAGGGCTGGAGAGATGATGGTTCAGCAGTTAAGAGCGCCGACTGCTCTTGCAGAGGACCTGGATTTGATTTCCAGCACCCACATGGTGGCTAAGAATCATCTTCACCTCCAGTTCCAGGGGAATCTGACACCCTCTTCTGACCTCCACAGCCTCGACAGCATTGCACGGCATGGGTGCACCAACCTACATGCAGACAGTACACTCATACACATAAAAAAATAAAAGGCTCAGCCTCTCAAGTGCACACCACCACACCCAACTCCCAGAGGGTTGTTAAAAAAAATGTACTAGAAATCAAAATGTTGAGAATTAAATTTTTGAAACAACAGTTTTAGATATCAATGGAATCAATTCTCCAATTAAGAGACAGAGACTAGAAAAATGAATTAACAAACCCATCTATTTTTTTCTTGTCTCCAAGAAACCTACCTCACCTTTAAAGATAGAGATTATCCCAAGGTGAAAGGAGGGTAAAAAATAATAGAAGTAAATGGCACTAAGAAAGGAGGAGGAGTTACTATGCTAATACCAGATAAAATAGAATTCAAGGCCTTTGGTTGTGTTTTGTGTGGGGGATATGTGGTCACTAGGTGGAACATATTTGGGGCAGATAGACAGGCTTTTTGCCAGGCCTATGTGGTGCATCTCTGAATATCTGGAAAGATTTGGTTGGCCAGACCCAGCCCAGGACTTCTAGGGTCACTTTAAGGTTTTTATTTTGTGGTGATGTTTGGAGGAACTGCCCTGTTCGGCTGGATGGACATAAATATTGCAAAGTTTAGTAGAAAATAAGATACTTGTACTGGATTGAAGTGGTTAAATGTGGTTAAATGTGTCTAGAGTGGAATGGTATAAACATTGAAGCCAGTTTACTAATGGACTAAACGGGATTATAACCACACAGGGTTGTGGTTGGTTTTTGGTCCATTCCTGGCTTGTACTGGATTTCCAGTTGTAGATTCAGATTAAAGGGGCATAGACAATTAAAGGAGCATAGACAAGGATATTTTTTGGTCTCGTCTATTATGCAAGTGTTACTTTTGATATCTGTCCTGCCCAGTTCAAGATAGCTTGACTCAAGAAAAGCTAGGTTTACTTCCCTGAACTAGTGGCATGCACCCCAGGAGACAGCTTGGATGGACTTGGTAAATATTTTCAGCTTAATTCTGGTCAACAAGTATGTTCCCTGTTATTGGAAAACTACAAACCAGGATATGGGATTTGGGAAAATAAAGAGACTACTTCTGTTTGTAGTAAATTGTTTATATTTAAGATATGCCTGGGCTGGAGAGATGGCCTAGCGGTTAAGAGCGCCGACCGCTCTTACAGAGGACCCGGGGTTCGATCCCCAGCACCCACGTGGCGGCCGAGAGCCGTCTGAAACTCCAGTTCCAGGAGAACTCCAGTTCCGGGGGAATCCGAGACCCTCTTCTGACCTCCGCGGCATTTCACGACACGGGTGCACAGATTTGCATGCGGACAGTACATTCATGCACATACAGAAATAAATAAAAAAAAAGATATGCCTAAAATTGTTTAAATTTCTCTTATTGGCTTTCCCTGCTTATAGGTGTTATGGTGTTAAATTTCTTCCAGTCAATGTTTATGCAAGGTTTCTTAGGCTTTTCTTCAAGCTTTATCTAAATACGATACAGTAATTTAAAGTACCAGATTGGTGTAATTTACTTTTTTGGATGCTTAATGCCCATACCAAAGGCCCATACCAATTTGGTCAAGGGATTTAAGGGACAATTTTGTTCCTTGCCCCCTGAGGTCAATTGGTCCCAGGTGATTTTTATGGGGGCATCTCTTAAAATGTTCTGCAATTATGAGTCACCAGGCTTCCTGTGCAGAGAGGTCTTAGAGTTCCACCAACAGAACCCTAGCCAGTGTCCAGTCTATAAAGAGGAAGATCAATATAGAGGAAAATTGCCTTGTGCAAAGGGAAGCCTAGTCTAGCAAGACCTGAACTTGTCCTCTGGAGAGGGAACTGGTTAAGAATGACCAGAAGGGCCGGGCATGGTGGTACACGCCTTTCATCCTAGTACTCAGGAGGCAGAGGCAGGTGGATCTCTGTGAGTTCAAGGCCAGCCTGGTCTACATAGCAAGCTCCGGGTCAGCTGGGACTAAAGGGAGAAGTCTCACAATCACAAAAAAAAAAAAAAAGGCCAGAAGGAGCCAGGCACCTCCCCCGCCCCCAAACTCCCAAAAAACCCGAGTGCCCCCTGAAGACCAGAACCTCAAATGACTGAGAAAACAAAGTTTGGTTAATCTGGGTTAACTGTGTGGACTTAAGGACCCAAAAAGAAAGTATAACCAAAAGATAGTCAATGTAGTTCTTTTAAAGCCTGAAAAATTGTGCCTCTACATATTGGGCATAAAGTTATATGAAATAATGTTAAACTGGCATAAAAACCTTAGATCGTGGCCTTGATTAACAGAGTAAAGTCACCTGCAGACAAATGACAAGTCCACCATCATTGTTAATTAATACTCAATGATAAAATTCTCTTTCTTTCTAGCAACTATCTAAGTGGAAACTCATGTCCTGACTATTAAAAAGCCTGAAAATCAGATCCTGAGTCCAGACATCATGGCCAAATGAACAGGAGAAACCTAATAAATGGACACTTTGAAACCCCTGGTCAAGAAATTCTAATGGACTTTTAAGTTGGACATTGGAATTCACCCTGTTCTTACTTCTCCTGGTCCCCGCCTAGATCATGTACCTAACTATTCCTGCCTTCATTTCAATTTCACAGGCACCAATCAAGGAATTTTTTCCCTCTATAGTTATGCTTGGGGGTCTTTTAGATTGACCCTTTGAATGGGGGAAACCCCAGTTGCCACACCCAACATCCCTTGTCAGCATGGAAGAAATCAGAGCAGTTGGCATCCAGATTCTCTTCTGGCGACTGGTGTGAACCTTTTCAGAGGGTAACATAAGTAAACAGGAGCTAGAAATTGATTAGGCAGTTTAGAGATGAGACCCCTCCCGAAATTAATCAGACTTTTTTTCAGCTGAGAACTCAAGGCTTCCTGGACCAGCCAGAAAACACATATCCTTCTGGTAGCCCTGGAAGAGCAGGAAAAGAAGAAAGAAAAGAAAGAAGGAAAAAAATTAGAAGTACATACCCGGCCCTGCATAGTGATCCTTCGTTTCACCAGAATAAGAAATGGAAATCCACCCCCCCCTTTTTGTTATTATTTGCTTATTGTTATTTTGTATTGTTTCTGTTTTCCTGTGAAAAGAATAAAGAAAAAAAATAGAAAAAGTGTGAGATGTCTGGAGATCATATTTTTTTATACAGGTATTTCAATTAAATTTTTTGGTATATAAAAATAATTTCACCTACATAAGATCTACACAGAAAATGTATTATTCATAATGGAAGCTGAAAAGTCTTCAGATCTGCAGTGTGAGTCAGCAGGCTGGAGGCCCAGGAGATGTGTGCTTTCAGCCTAGTGTACAGCAGGCTCAAGGCCCAAGAACCAATGCTATAACTCACACTGAAAAGCAAGAGAAAGCAGATGTTCCTGATATAGAAAATAAAAATTCCGAACAAAAGACTGGGGAGATAACTCACTTTGCAAGCACAAGGACCTAAGTTCAAATCCCCAGAACACACATAAAAAACCCTCCAGGCATGGTGATACACATATGTAACCCCACTACTGGGTGGTAGAGACTGGCAGATTCTTGGACCTCTCTGGCCAGGCAGTCTAGCCAAAATGGTGAGTCCAGATTCAGTGAGAAAAAATAAAAATAAGATAGGGCACAATTGAGAAAGACATTCCGATGCCAATCTCTGGCCTCCACACACATCCACATGGGCAAGCACATCCACACATGTGCACACAGCATACATCACACAGAGAGACAGACAGAGAGACAGACAGACAGACACACACACACACACACACACGCGCGCGCGCACACAAACACGAATCAATCATTGTAAACAACAAAAATTAAGTAAAGAAAGCATGTACTCTAATCTGGAAAGAAAAAGAATCCACTATCTGGGATCTTACCATCCTGCTCATGTCGCTTCCATGGTGAGGCCTTTGCTGATCTTCCTGCCTCCTTTGGATCCTCCTTCATTTATCTTGAGCTGATTTTTTATCTCTTTCATTAGCATACAAATCCTGTGAGGCTTTACTTTTACACTGAAGGCTTGGGTTAAAAGTGTGAAATATTTGCTGCGTGAATGAAAGAATGAATGAATCCCAACGGTAAAAGGGATCAGATGTAATGATGGAAAATTCAAACACACACGCAATGGCATGGATCCTAGACAGTAATTAATTTGGGGAAGGTTAAAGCTGAGAATTAACCGAGGCTCTCAAAAAATGCTAGAGACAAATCCATAAAATACATTTTAGTCACTGTGAGGAAATGAAGGGAAATTTCTTGAAGAAAATAAATCCTCTTTTTGGCATTTTTCCTTCAACAAGATTAATCTTCAAGCCAAAAATGTTGGCAAGAGGGAAAGGAGGTAGCAGGAAAGTCACACAAGGGATGAGGTTGCTGGACTCCAAAGGCTCCAAGGGATGAATGATTGCAGAAAATGCCTAGATAAGTACAGAGACAGTGTCACAGCAATGCCTGAGCCCCAGAGCATCTAGACAGCAGTAGTGTCATATCCTCAGGTATGGCATGGAAACAGTGTATGCTTCCTCATGGGAAAAACCCAGGCAGGGTCAGGAACCTCTGGCAGGGATAGAGAATCTCAAAAGTAGGTGCCTCCTCCAATCCCCCTAATGTACACACACTCACATACATCTTCACAGATACATACATGTACACACACACATTGTTCTTATCAGTTTCTGTCAAGTTACACAAACCAAAGACACCTGGTGCTACCCCTGGGCAGGCGGGTCTAGGCTGTATAAGGAGGGTGACTGAGCAAGCCAGGAGAAGCAAGCCAGGAGAAGCAAGCCAGTAAGCAGTGTTCGATGATCTCCACTTCTCCACGTTCCTGTCTTGGCTTTCCTTGATGAAAGACTATACCTTATAGGCCAAATAAATCTTTTCCTCCCCATGTTACTTTTGCTCACTGTTTTATTGCAGCAACAGAAAGCAAACTAGAAAACACATATACACATATGAATACACATGTAATATACACATGCATACACAGTGTTGCACCACAACACTATGGGTTTACATTTCTGCCCAAGACTAATTCTAGGGCAATAGTCTTAATTTTTGTGTGCTCCTGAAATCTTTGAATAAACATGATGCAAACTTTCCATATTTCAGAAGACTAGGAACATCCTCTAAGTAATTCATGAAGTCCTGGTATCTATGTGCTCAAGATTATAAGCACCAACTCTTCTAAAGGTATACCCTTAAACTGCAACACTGGAATTATCTAGACAACTCCTGAACCCAGTAGTTGAAGACTGAAGCCAAATCGTGGTTTTATTAACTCAACAATATTTTTAAAATGACTGCTAAGTGCCAGGCCCTTTCTGTACTCTTCATACATATTTGCTCATCTAATCCCCACAACTGCTTTCAAGGTGGAGTCCATTTCTACCCTCCTGATAGATGAAATGAATGAGGACCTGGGGCCTTGAGAAACTTGTTGTAGGTCAAAGAGCAGCAGTGTACCCAGGCACAGAAGCCCAAAGACTGCAACCCCCAAAAAGGCCTCTCACAAGATTGCCTTCTGGTTTGGGGGTGGTTGTTGTGGTTGTTTTCAGGTAGCTAAGTTCTTTCTTGGAGGAGGGTTGTTTGAGGGTGTTTTGTTGTGGAATCTTCTCTCTCTCTCTCTCTCTCTCTCTCTCTCTCTCTCTCTCTCTCTCTCTTTCTCTTCTTTCTCTTTCAGAGAGGGTCTCATGTAGTTCAACATGGCTTCAAACTTGCTACCAATCAAAGCTGGCCTTGAACTCCTCACTCTCCTACCTCCACCTCTCAAGTGCCGTCGTTATTTCAGGCATGCAGCCCTGCACCCAGCTTAGCTAGGTTTGTTCTGAAAGCACTTCTCTTAAAAGTATTATGTTGCAGGCTATAAAGAGTCAATCCCTAGGCCCATCCCAAGGCTCTGTTAACCTCCCTTGGCTCAGTAATTTTCCCTGGTTTGGCCAACTCATTTGTGATCACTGATCTACTCTTTGGACATATTTGTGTGAAGACTGACCAGTATTTTCCCACACCGATCACCACACAAGGACTGTGGTAGCCCACACATATTTAAGCTCAGACTCCAAGTTGAAGAAAAAGCTTCAGAGAAGCAGTACTCACAGATCTCTCCAGGGGAGGCTTCCCCCGGGTGTCCACAGATCAAGGAGCTCTCTAGCAGAGGTTCCAAGTTCAAAATGTGTTTCCCTGACATTGCCATTCGCACTTCTGGCAGAATACTTCAAGCAGACAAAGTTTTTCAGCGAGAGGAGGCTACCTGTGTTTTGCTGGGGGTATGGTAACAGAGTACCACGGATTCACAGGCTTCTCACCGTTCTGGAGAGCAGTGCTGCTTCTTCCTAAGACAATGGGAGACGAAGGGCTCCAGCTGTTCTCCTTGATTGTGGCCATCCCAGCCATCTTCTCCCTAAGCCTCTTTACATCTGCTGTGAGAACTCCTTCCCTAGGGAGATGTAAACAATGTCTAGCCCTTTCTTATAAGGAGCCAAAGACAACCAAAGTACGACTCCACCAACATCCAACCTGGGGAACCAATGAGTTCGCCAGGCTTCTTTATAGAGCACTGGTGAGGAATTTCCAGCAGGAGAGTGGGTGACCCCCAAACCACAGCACCAGAACGTCTTCACTCAACTTGGATGGCTTCCCCATAGCTGTGGAGATCGAAGCCCGTTCTGTTAACCTCCCCCCAGTCTATGTACTTTAGCCCCTCCTAGCTACCGAGGCCGTGTGCAAGCAGGGCAGAACTGCATACAAATGGCTCAAAGGAGCCAGTGGAGTCTCTCAGGTGAGCTTCCCTCTCCTGATTCCACCCTCTTCTAGACAGAATGTCAACAGTCAACACACCTGATTGTAATGGTCTTTTGCAAGCAGGCACAGCTGATCTGATGAAGATGAAGACTGTTTCGCTCAGAGGACCACATTCTGCAACGCTATTTCCCTCTAAAGGGTTCTCTGTGTCCAAATGTCCATTTTTTTTAAGAGAATCTGCCACCCTGGATATGGGCCCACACTCACACACACACAATAATTTTAAATTTAAAAAATAAAAGGAGAGGGATGGAGTGACTGCTATAGGGAAATCAGGTTTTTTGTTTTGGGGGGCTTTGTTTTTGTTTTTGTTTTGTTTTTTGAGACAGGGTTTCCCTATGGCTCCAGCTGGCCTGGAACTCACTCTATGTACTCACAAACATCCACCTGCCTCTGCCTCCCGAGTGCTAGGATTAAAGGCCCGGCTTAAAGGTGGTGCTTAGCTACCATGTGGGAATCCGTGTTCCCAGCCTGAAAGAGCAGTTGGTGCTCTTAACTGCTAAGCCATCTCTCCAGCCCCTAGAAATCTGTTTTATGGAGCTGCACTGAACAACCCACAACAAAGGAAGATTATTATTCAGAAACATCTCACTCTTATACACCATAAAGCGAGATCCCCAGAAATTCTCAGTAAAACACAGATCTCCCCTTGTATTGACAAGAAATCTGAGGCACCCAGGGAAGCAGCTTGTCCCCAGTTGTCCATCCAAGAACTAAATGCAACCCTGTGATAACTCATTGGAGGTCATTGGAGGTTTCTCTTCTCACTCTCGCTCTCTTGCTCTCGCTCTCGGCCCAGGAGACTTTTTTAACCGACTCTCAGTTGAAAATGCAAGGTAACTATGTATGTTGAATATCAGATCAAAAAGCATCAAAATATCTCATGGGATTTACAAAAACTTATTAAACAAATGTATTGTATATTATATAATCCATTGATGAGCTGATTGAAACTGATCCAGTTTTCTTTTGTTTTTCTGAGACAAGGTCTCACTTTATAACCGAGAATGACCTGAAACTCATCATGTAGAATGGTCATTCCTTGAACTCCTAACAATCCTGTTGCCTCAGCCACCTAAGGGCTGGGATTATAGCCTTTAACTCCGTGACTGGCTCTAGTTGCTGTCTTTTTATTCCCTGGGAGACTATGAGGTGCCCCAGGAGACTAGGATGACCCCTCCCCCAAGAAATCTGAAAACCCATTCTTTCTCAGTTTTCTGTTGTTGTTCAGCGTCCACTTCCCTTCTTTCATGCCGCTGACTGGGGCTCTTCCTATACGTACTCATGTGCAAGGCTGAGAGGGCTCCTGAACAAGGCCCCTTAACTTCTCAACCCAACCCAAGAATCTATGAGGTCCTATAAGCCAGTGAGCTCTCCCAACTGTCTGTATCTTCCCCACTGCTCAACTATCTGCATCTCACCTACTGTTCAACTGTCTGTATCTCAGCTACTGCTCAACTGTCTGTATCTTACCAACTGATTGGCTTTGGGCACCTTGAACAAAGTATCCATAAGACTTTCTGCTTTATGTTTGGCCAGGGCTACCTTGAGGATACCATTTCTGCTTAGGTGAAAGGAAATTCTATAAGTTTTATAAACCCAAAAGTTCTGAAGACAAGGAGACATTCATAGCAAAGAAGTAGCAGAGGATTATTTCATTTTTTAAGTCCACAGGTGGATGGCAAGTTTATAGGCTAAACTCACAATCAAACCTTAAAAAAACTAATCTCTTAGCAAACAAGAGCTTAAAACCAAGAAAGGTTTTATTTTTAGACAAAAGAAATGTGCTAATACATATCGAAATGCCACAGGAAGCTGTCATTGGGTTTTATAAAAGAGAGAACTGCACTTGGGCATCACCTAAAAAGCAGAACCATGGAAGAATGATCACTACTTATGGTTACATGGGTACATGGACATCTAAGAAGTCATTCTGGTTGCATCTGTGTAGAAACACATGAGCAGTGTGAAGGAATGGAAGGTGAGGTGGTCAGTAGGCACGCTTTGAGACCCTTTTCTCCACCATAATGTGCTCTCGTTCAGCTTTTCTGAATAAATCAGCAGGTAATTGTACAAAGAACCTATTATCAAAGAACACTTCCAAAAGTCAAAAATAGATTCAAAGTCATGGCTAAAGTTACCTAGGAAGTCTTGGGAGGAGGAAAGATTTGTGTTCTCAAAAGCCAGACTTCACACAATGGCAGGCACTAAATCTAGTCACATGTGCTTGCGGTAGAAACCACCAGTGATCTCAATAGAGGCTTGTCTTCTTCATGATGCGCAGGAATTCTTGCTCACTGACTTCTCCATCTCCATCTCGGTCAGCTTCATCGATCATCTCCTGTGTGGCAGTTAAGGACTCATCTCAGATTAAAGAATAAATAAACTGAAAGGGGATTAGGTGAGAAGCTCCAAATAATGCTATTTAAGTTGAGTGTGCCACTGTTTATGACAGCCTGGTTTCTGAAGTTATTTGAAAATCCAGGCACCTGTCATAACTATCAAGTATGGAAGAGCTGAAGATCACTGTGACTGGAAGGATCCTGAACCCTAAAGAGTAAGTTCCACTGCACATGTGAACTTTCCTGGAAACAGGATCTGAAGGCCTTTTAGGCTCACAAAAGAGCACTAGCTTATGACCAAAGGAACATCAGGACACTAGCTTTCCTTCCAAGGGGTTTTCCTACCAGAGAAAATAGAGCTCAGAGAAACTGGAGGGCTCCAAGACGGGAATCGAAGTTTCCCGCAGGGCGTTACTCACCTGCAGTTCCTCATCCGTCAGGTTCTCACCCAACTCCTTGGCCACCCGCTTTAGATTTTTGAATGAAATCTTCCCCGTTTCATCATCATCGAAGAGCTTGAAGGCCTTCAGGATTTCTTCTTTGGTATCTTTCTCAGACTTGAGCAGAACATAAAATACACAGTTACCCCGCTCTGCAGCCCTCCAGCTTCCACTCACCCCATTGTTCTCACCACCCGGGCGTGAGCAGTGTTAGGAAGTCCGGGGAGCTAGGTTCTCCGAGCCCCAGTGGCATGTCCTCCCCTCAACTTCCTAGCCCGTTAGCTCTTCATAACTGGCTCAGAATTCAGTAGGGAGAGACGTCTGCTCAGTGGAAAAGCCAAGAAGTCCTGAGACACAGGCATGAAGAACCATATTGGGAGGACAGGTCCCCTGGGGCAGCTGGCCAGCCACATACTGTTTCTCACAGGCAGAAGCTAGGGGCTTCAAAGGAAAGCTGGGGCTCAGCATTCCCACACGCGGCACTGGCTATTACCATGTATCTAGACTAATCACCCCCTTGTTCTTTCTCATTTAGCACCTTCCCTACTTCTAAAGCTGAGGCAGGACTCATAGAATTATCTTAGATTAACTAGTGGGCCCCTCCCCTTGGCCCCACATCATAACAGGTCCTACTGATGGCCATGACGCAGGCTGTATGTCACAGGAAAACAAATACGATCCACTGTAGAAAAGGGGAACAAACTCAATAAACCATAAACCCAGGATTTAAAAGGAAAGGTAATTCTATCTAAAACGTTGTAGAAACCAAGGAGGCACTAGATTAATTTTTAAAATACAGAACCAGAGCAAAGAGCTATAATCAGGGAAAATACATTGCTTATGCTGACAGAGCCTCTGTGGTAGGGGGCAGAGGAGGAGAGAAGCATTTTGCATACTAGATTGCAAGCCATCTCTAGATCCTGGAGTACCTCAAAAGAAGAAGAGAGCAAACTCTCAGACAGCTCAAACCTTGAGTATTTCTGAAAGGTGACTTCCAGGAACTAAACCTGGAACCAGCCTGCAAGACGAGCCACCTAGGAAGCAATCTTGAGTGTGAAATACCTTTACTAGGTGGGTGTAGAATGCCAAGCTTCCTGCTTTCTTAAATCAGTCCACAAAAAAAGATGGAGGTATGATGATTTCCAAGCAGTTCAACTGTTAGATAAAGACGTATAACCTGTGCCCTGTGAAACACTTTTAGGACGGAGGGGCTACCTTTCTACAGCTATATGATGAGAAAAGATAAGCCACACTCAAGAGTCAGAAGGCCAATGGAAGAGCAAGCGTGGTCTGCTGGAGGTGACAGTTTTACACATTCTTGCAAACCTTTACAACTGTTAAAAGGGATCTGAAAAACTAAGGAATGAACAAAGGCAACCTTAGAACTACCAGAAAATTATACCTGTAGAGTGCAAAACTCCGGAATCTCCAGTTTGTGATAATGAATTGTCAACATGAGAAGCATGTGTCTGAAAATGCAATGATATCTCATACCTTGTATGCTAACTATTCATTTTAATAATATGAAAATTAATTAAAGCCAGGCATGGTGGCACACGCCTTTAATCCTAGCACTTGGGAGGCAGAGGTAGGTGGATCTTTCTGAGTTCCAGGCCACCCTGGTCTACAGAGTGGGTTCCAGGACAGCTGGGGCTACAGGAAAACCCTGTCTTGAAAAGACAAAAAAAAAATTAATTAAAATGAGATGTATCTGAAAATCACTGTGCTTACAGGTTTCCGTGCTGATTATCATGCAGACATATTAGACAGGTAAAATAATTTCTGTAATGTGATCTTAAAGAAAGCCAAATAAAACTTGGACATCCTCTTAGTTGAAAACATGCTCTCTGCCAGATCAACTGCACAGATTTTATTGACTTTATATGAATGACATTATTTTCATATCTAGATTCCAATGTACCTATCATTATGGATGGTAGTATCTCAGTCAACTTACCATTTTCTGAGTCATCACTGTCAAAAAGTCACTAAAGTTCATTTTTCCTGTCCCTTCTTTGTCAATTTCACTTATCATTTTCTTGATTTCTTCTTTCTTGGGTTCAAAGCCTAGGGCCCTCATCGCCACCTTTAGTTCCTTGACATCTATAGTCCCAGTCCCATCAGCATCAAAAAGATCAAAAGCTTCCCGGATTTCCTGTTTCTGTTCTTCAGTGAGTTCTGGCTTAGGACTCATCCTTTTTCTCTGGGCACTTGATGCCATGTTTGTCTTCTTAAAATTGGAGGCCTTCAGACATGATACAAAAACATGGGCACATTATTACCTATCAGAGTCCATATTTTATGACAGTTTACACATCCATATCTTGTTTTCAAATTTATGTTCCAGAGGCTGGAGAGATGGCTCAATGGTTAAAAGCAATGGCTGCTTTTACAGAGGACCTAGTTCAGTTCCTAGCACCCACATGGTGGCCAACAAGTGTCCATAACTCCAGTTCCAGGGGATCTGACAGCCTCCTCTATGCTCCATAGGCACTCCATAACATGGGTGCACTTACACACATGCAGGCAATACATTTATCACATGAAATAAAAATATTTTTTTTAAAAAATTGATGCTCCATGGGCGCTGGAGAGATGGCTTAGCAGTTATGAGTGCCAACTGCTCTTGCAGAGGATCTGGGTTCAATCCCCAGCACCCACATGGTGGCTGAGAACCATCTGTAACTCCCGATCCAGGGGAATGTGACACCCTCTCCTGACCTCTGCAGCATTGCACGACATGGGTGCACAAACCTACATGCAGACAGTACATTCATACATATAAAAAATAAAATTAAAAAAAATTGATGCTCCAATCTACAAAATGCATTGGTCTCATATAATTTTTTGAAGAAAAACAAGAAAACCTTTTCTCAACTTAAAAAAAAAAAACTTTTAATTCGGCTAGGCATGGTGGTGCTCACCTTTGGTCCCAGCACTTGGGAGGCAGAGGCAGGTGGATCTCTGTGAGTTCAAAGCCAGTCTGGTCTACATAGTGAATTCCAGGACAACTGGGGCTACAGGGAGACCCTGTCTCAAAAAGATGAAAAAAAAACTTTTAATTCATGTTTTTAGTTTTTATCGCACATCATAAATAGAAAATAAATCAACAATATACAAGTTTAAATGTGGTCGTCTTCTAACATAACTGTAAATTAAAATATTGCTTTTGTTTGTAATGTGTCTCATCACATTTATTTATCTGATACACTATAAATCACAAAATCCAACTATATTTCATTGGGAAGCCACCACTTGAACTGACTTCTTGTTTTAAAAATAACATTTTACCTTTTTCTCTCCTTGTTCCTGTATACAGGTACATAGAACAAATGAATATATAAATATGGATTTCTGAGTTACATTACGTATATAATCGAGAAGATGCAATTCCAAACTCATTGTTTTATTTTTGTTTTTTTGTTCTTTTCGAGACAGGGTCTTCCTGTAGCCCCAGCTGTCCTGGAACTCACTCTAGACCAGGCTAGCCTTGAACTCACAAAGATCCACCTGCCTCTGCTTCCCAAGTGCTAGAATTAAAGGCGTGTGCCACCACTCGTTTTAAAACTGCAGGAAGTTTATCAAATTGTACCTTCAACCTACATGTCACTTTAAGGAATTCTATTTCTTAAAATTATTTTTAAAAACTTACTGAATCATCTAAAAAGAAGCATCAAAAGTTTTTTGAGGCCTGGACTGGTGGTACCTATCTCTGATCCCAAGCAGAGGCAGGCTGATCTTTGTGAGCTACAGCCTAGCCTGTTCTACATACTGAATTCCAGGCTAGCCAGGGCTATGTAGTGAAGTTGTCTAAAAAAAAAAAAAAAAAACTCTTTGAATGACATTATCCTATATGCCGAAAGGTTCAATATGCTTGAATATTACTCAGTTTTTCCAAAAATAATGTGAGGCCATATCTGCTTTTGGAGGGGAGGTGGGTTGTGTTGTTTTTGTTTTGGGATTTTTGTTTTTTCAGACAGGGTCTCCCTGTAGGCCCAGGTAGCCTGGAACTCGCTATGTAGACCAGACCAGCCTTGAACTCACAGAGATCGGCCTGCCTTCACCTTCTAGGTCTTGGGAATAAAGGTGTGAATCACCATGCCTGGGTCAATCTGTTTTTAAGGAACAAGTTTAGTTTTATTCTGAATATTGTCATGCCTTTAATCCCAGCAGGTGGATCTCTGTGATCTGTGAGTTCAAGATCAGCCTGGTCTATATAGTGAATTCCAGGCTAGGTGGGGCTGTAGGGAGACCCTGTCTCAAAAAGTAAAACAAAATTAAAAATCCTGTTCTGATTCCACTGTTCAGATGGTTGGATACTTACTGGAAAAACAGTTTGTACCAACCAAGTCAAAAGATCTGCTTCACAAATTGATTAACAAGACTTTCTGGAATGAAAAATGAATGTTTCTATGAGCATCTACCTCTGTGTTTTCTTTACTACTGATTTTAGAAGCCCAGAGATCTCATCCTGAAAGAGATCTCATTCTTCATCCTGCAAGAGACATCGCCAAGAAACTAATAGTGGATAACTGGAAATGATCACCTGTCTCCGAATTGTGGGATTTCAGTTCTAGAAATGTCCTTAAAACATCTGTTCGTGGTGCTTTGATTCCCATGAAGAATTATGATTTTTCCATTAATTATTAATTAGCCAAATACAAAAGATATCTATCCCTAGGATGAAGTAATAAGACACAATCTATCTAGCCCCTTCATGCCTTCTTGGAGAAGCTCAAAGCATCTCCTGAATACCTCAATATTTAAATGGCAAAATACACGGTAATCGTCAGAACATAAAGAACGTCCTAGCAATGCAAAAACTTTAGCAGCGCGAAGCGGCCAGGAGGCCAGGGTCTGTGTGGATCTTAATTAAGTCTCCTTTGCACCGGAATGCTCACAGGGCTGTTCCGGGAAGCCAGGGGAGTTCAAGAGGCTGGTGGGAACTGGCTAAACTAGGCCAGGCCAGGCGTGGGGCTGCAGACATCCTACCCTTCCGGGATAGAGCTCAAAGGAAAAAACTGACGCATCACAGCCAAGAACAGTCAGGAAGAGGCTACAGTGCCCGAGCAAAGCCTAGGAAGGGCTCAGCGTCCCCGCACTAGATTCCATGGAACATCCAGCACTTACCATCTCCGACAGACTCCTAAGCCAGTTGTTACGGCAACGGCGTAATCATAGCCTGCACGCCGTTCCCACCGCTCCTCGCGCGCTCGAGGCCCTCATCCCATTGGCTCAGAGACGAAGCGGGTGGAGCTGACCCAGCCGACCCGGGCTCCGGGGCATAGGGCGGTGCGTGGCCGTCCCGGGCCAGGCCTCATTGGGCAAGATCGAGCGGCGAGCTCCAATTGGCTGAGCCGGCGCCGACCCAGGCCAATCACCTGTACGGAGGAAGGTCGCCTGATGGTGGGCTCAGATCTGCGATAGGTAGAAAGGGATGAAGATCCGCGTTTTCAGTTCACCGGCTGCTGGCTGCAGATGATCTGAGGCTCGCGGCAGGGACTTTTACACCAGGTAAGTACTGGGTGTCAGCGACGGAGGCCAGAGGGAGCGCGAGGGGACGGATGAGATGGCCTAAAACAAAGTGAGAGAAACAGCACCCAACGGGCACAGGACAGCTGGGGAAAAGTTGAGTGGGCCTCCCTAGCACTGTTGCAGAGGTTCAGAGGGCCGGGAGTTACAAACCACATCTAGCCATGGCTTTGTCTCTGAAGTCTCTACAAGAAAGAATCACCACTTTACCTATATCTTGGGGCTAGAAAATTCATCAAAATGCGCCCAGTTAAAGGAGGACTAGAGTCACATTGCGGGGAGCACTAATACCTGAGACAGCCTTGTAGGAAAAGGCATAGGAGTTCTGGAAGTAAGAGGTGCTTGGAGAATTAATGGAGAATGTGTACATGTTAGGTGGAACTGTGCTAGAGCAAGTGGAGGTTCAAAGCTGCCCTTCAGTCAGGGCAGTGTCTCGACCTTCACCTGCTTCTCCTCTGGGCATTAGAACAGAAATTAAGGGGCAGAGAAGCCTGGGGCATATCGGTACCCCATAAATGGAGCAACGAACAAGGTCCAAAACTTTTGTGCGCTGTTTGACTCCTTTCCCTGTGCCCTCCCCCATGTCCAGAGTCGGCCATCTTTCAGTTCTGCACCCTGATGTAACCCCCCCCCCTTTTATGCTTCTGCTGCTCCACAGGCCTTCATCTGCACCAAGAATTGGAGTTCTTATCGCAGGCTGTAGACTCTGGTACTATACACCCCTCCCATCACTCCCCAAACTGCTGCCCTCCTCTTCACCTCCCCTCCCCCACTCAGACCCACTGCCCCTCAGAAGACTGCTTTTGGTGCCCAGCCTCCTGTGCCAGGTGCATTGGTGCATTGAAATTTTAAAAATATCCTATTGTATTAATTCTTTGAGTATTCCACATGTACATACAGTGTGGAAGGTGGGGGCGTGCCTTTCTTTTTGCAGGACCCCTGCTTTCCACTATTGTCTCAAAGTATTGGGGATGTAGTTGCCAGGGTTGGATGAATCCTCTTTCCATTGGATCATCAGACCCCATCTCGTACAGGTGCTGAGCCTGAGGTGGGTGGTGGTGGGAGACTCCCAGGGTCAGGTCCCCATGTCAAGATTCCATACTCAACTCATTGGTTCATTTGTTTATCCTGGAGTCTGTTTGTGTTTCTTAAACAAACCTGCACTATGTACCCACAGATAAAGCGGCTGTGTTCTAGCTTCCCACGCTGTGTTCCTTTCCAAAGAGCACATCTTCCCACGCAGATAGTGAAGGCATTTCCAGCTTCGTCAGGTTTGAAATACACTGTACCTTTTGTCTTCAAGAATCAGTAGCCTGGAATGTTCCCCACCAGTATGTAGCCTACGGCTTTGTTCCAATGTAAGATGCAGGGCACAGCTTGGCTTTTAATGTATTCAGAGTCTGACCATCCAGAAGGAAAGAGAGTTGAGGCTTCTGGCATGGAAACTTTCACAGTCCACCAGCCCCTAGGACTTGTCTCTTTAGGGTCCACTTTTTATTGGTTCAGAGCAGTTCTATTCTAGTGTGTGTGTGTGTGTGTGTGTGTGTATGTGTGTGTGTGTGGTAAACATACACATAATAGAAAATGGACCTTTTTAACCAGTTTTGTGTTCCATTCTTGTAGGACAGCCAACACCAATTCGTTTCTTTTTGTCCTGGAAAACTGAAGCTATGCCCATCAGCAACCATTCCTCATCCTTCTTCTGCCAGCCTCTGGCAACCACCATCCTGCTTTCGGTTTCTAAACATTTGACCACTCTGGAGACCTCATGGTAGTTGAATCAGACAGTGGTTGCTCTTTTGTGCCTGACTCATTTCACTTGGCAGGCCATCTTCAGAGTCTGTCCATGTTGTTACATGTGTCAGAACTTCATGCCTCTTTATGACTTCATAATATCCGGCTGTGTGGTATAAATGGGCCACATTTTGATTATCGATCATTCATCAATGGACATTTAGGTGGCTCTGACCTTTTCTTTTAGTGAATAATGCTGCCGTGAATGTGGATGTAAAAATCTCTGTTCCAAATCCCTGCTTACCATTTTGGGGGTTGTATACTCAAGTGACATTGCTTAGTCACATGGTAATTCTATTTTTTTTTTTTTTNTTTTTTTGGTCTTCTTTGAGACAGGGTCTCCCTTTAGTCCTAGCTGGCCTGGAGCACTCTCTGTAGACCAGACTGGCCTTGAACTCACAGAGATCTACCTGCCTCTGTCTTCCAAGGGAAGGAATTAAAGGCGTGCGCCACCACACCCATCTATCTAATTTTGTAAGGAACTGCCACATTTCCGCAGCATCTTAACCACTTTGTATTGCTATCAGCAATACATGAGGATTCCAGTTCTTCCATGACCTCACCAACACTTATTTTCTCCTTTCTGGCTTAGCCCTCCAAATGGCTGTGAGGTAGTCTTACTGAGATTTTGCTAGCCGTTTTGTAGTAATTACTAATGCTGAGCCTATTTCCTGTGCTTCTTAGCTATCTGTTAAGTGGTTCTTCTCTGGAGAAATGTCTAGCCAATCAGCCCTTCCTGATAGGAATTTGAACCTAAGTATATGACATGTGGTGCTTTTCAGAGGGCTGGCAGGGAAACAAACGGGTGGATCTGCTTCTTTGTTAGACTAGTCCTTCATACCACAAGATCCATAGATAGCCAGGCTATCACCAGAATTCTAGTCTGACTCACAGTGCTCAGAAATGTTCAAATAGCTGGTATACAATTTGAGACAGTATAAGCTTTGTTTTGACCAGAGGCTGAAGATCTGAGACCCACGTTATCATTGTTTAAGCAGTATGGCTACACTAGCATGGGACATGTTGCTGCTTTTATCTCCCATGTCCTCCTCTGGCAGGTGGGGAAAGGAACAGGCTGTGCACTTCTTGCTTTTGCTAGTAGTCCAGGGTGGCCTGTAGCATTGGCAGCTCTGAATTTCCAGACCCCAGAATACTTGCATTCATCTCCTAGATCCATGTAACAGTTGATCATACTTTGGATGACTTAAAAAAACAGGGCTTACTTCTCTTCAAGTTTTAGAGGCCAGAGGTGTGTGATCCAGGTATTTGCAGGATTGTACTCCCTCTAGAGTCTACAGAATCCTTTGGGTTTCTCTCAGTGTCTGGTAGCTCCAGGAATTCCGTGACTTGTGACCAAATCACCTCAGTCTCTGCCTCCATCTTTTCATGGTCCCTTTTTCTTCTCCCTGTGTCTATGTATATGTACCTTGTAAGGACACTTGTCGTTGGATTTACAGCCCACCAAAATAATCTCACTATCGCCCTTAGATCCAGAAAGACCCCTTGTCTATGAAAGGGTACATTCATGATTTCCAGGACAGGCATTTTGGGCAGTTGCCACTCACCCCACTGTAATAGTATGGCACTGTCTTTATGTGTCAAAGTGGAGCCCAGCCTGGTTCTTAACAGAGCCCTGTGTCCTTTCATTGGCAGAGAGTGCTGCCTCTGGTACTCCCCTCCTGTTTGCTTGCTTCTTTGTTTGTTTGTTTATTTTGGTAATCCCCTCTTGATGAGCCATCCTGTCCGATGCTGAGGGATCCAATTCCTAGAGATGACTTCCCTTCTGATTGTTTTGAAACAGGTTCTCTGGTGCCAGATGTTAGGCCTCAAACCTATTGGAAGCATTTCCTCCCTGTGCCTATCTCAGATCTTTAGTGAAAAGGTCAGTTATTCTCCACTTCACTGGAGGACCACAGATTGGATTTTTGTTATCCCTAGGTTCCCTAAGCTAGGCCACTTTTAGCCCGTTTTTATTCCTAACAATTCTACAAACCAGGCAGTGAGGTAATTAAATGTCCTGCACTTTAATTAAGAAGTGAGTGCGGGCTGGGGGCTGGAGAGATGGCTCAGCTGTTAAGAACATCGACTGTTCTTGCAGAGGACCCAAGTTTGATTCCCAGCACCCATCTTTAAGCTGGGTGTGGTGGCACACACCTTTGATTGTAGCACTCGGAGGCAGAGGTAGGACAGCTGGGGCCATAGGAAGACCCTGTCAAAAAAAAAAAAGTGACTGGAACATTTGGGGATGAATTGTTTTGTTTTTTTTGTTTTGTTTTGTTTTGTTTTTGAGACAGGATCTCCTTTTAGTCCCAGCTGGCCTGGAGCTTGTTCTGTAGACCAGGCTGGCCTTGAACTCACAGACATCTGCCTCTGCCTCTGCTGGGATTAAAGGCTTGTGCCACCACGCCTGGTGGGGATGAATTTTTGAATGAGGGTGGGGGAGTAGTTCTTTCTACCTATATTTGCCCAAGACTTTCAGTCTGATTTTTTCCTTGTTTTCCTTCTTGTGCTGGGGATCAAAACCATGGCCTTGTGCATGCTAAGTAGTCTGTACTCAGCAAGCACAGCCTGGCCTCAGGTAACCTAAAGAGATGCAAAGCAGTGAGGTAGACTGATGCAGTAGAAGCCATATTTATAGAACGGTAATAGCTGCTCCAGTGCAGTATTAACAGGTACTTGGCACTCCGCTGAGGGCTTTGTGTGCATTTTCCACTTAATTTTCTTTAATCCTCATCATACTCTTATAAGACTGTTTGGTTGATAGATGAAGAAACAGGTGCTGTTCTTTTTAAATAGCTCCCAAGAGGGCTTCCTGCTAGTAAGAGGAGACCTGGGATTTGAACGCAGGCACAGGCTCTGGATTCGTTGATTTATATCAGCTTTAAAGAGGAGAGTATGTGCTTTTCACCTGCAATGGAGAGGAGCAGAGGCTTCTAGAAGCAGAACCCTCCAGAAATGGACTAGCATAGTCAGCCCAGCTAACCTTGTGGTGGGACCCCATGGGCTAGTGGGCAGAAGACCATTATGGCCCCACATATACTATGCAGATCCCTACTAGGAAAGGGCAGGCATGGCTTTTTCAGGACTACACATGGGAATGTGTAGTCAGGCTAGACATGGGAATCTCCTGGCCTCTATGGATGCCATCTGCCTCTTTTTTTTCTGTTTGCCTGGGGATCTGAAGATTCTGAGAAGTCAGCAGTAGACATTTGTGATTTCAGCATACCAGCCTAAGAACAAAGCCATCTGCTCAGTGAAGCCTCTAGAGGGTGGTCTCTGGGTATGTGACTAGAGCAGTAGGAGCTCTGCATGTACAAACAGTTGGTGTACACAAGTCCAGCAGGCAAGCGAGTGGCTGCTCCATGCTGGACACGGTCATGCATGCTTATGATTCAGCAGCAAACACGACAACTCAGACTATGTCTATCAGGCTTTGGTGCAAGATACCCTAAGCCTGCCGGGCATGGTGGTGTATGCCTTTAATCCAAGTACTCTGGAGGCAGAGGCAAGGAGCTCTCTTGAGAGTTCCAGGCCACCCAGGGCTACATAGCCAAACCCCATCTGAAAAAAAAAAATAAAAATAAAGGGTACTGTAATCATGTTCTCCAGCAACTTGGGTCTGCTATACATGGAAGCATGTGAGGCAAGTCACAGCCACGTGTATCTGAGGTGAACAGATGTCAGTGCCCTGCCAGTATACAGGGGAATAAGTGATAAAGACAGAGGTAGAACAGGCACAAGCATGGATTAACTTCCCATGTTCTATGGCTGTATGCACAAAGACCCAAGTAAAGTCAAGTTTTGAACTAGACTTAACTGGTATATTAGGTACTTTTCTGTCATTGCAAGGAAGAACCTGACAAGAAGTAACCTAAGGAAGGCAAGATTTCCTGTGGTTTGAGAGTCCAGTCCATCCCAGTAGGGAGGTCATGGCTATAGGAGGGTGGCAGGTGGGACAGACACTGGTGCTCTGCTTGCATCCTCCTTTTCATTCAGTCCAGGACCCCAGCCCACCCATATTCAGGGTGGATCTTCCCACCTCAGTTAAACCCCCTAGGTGATTCTAAACCCGATCAACTTGATAAGATTAATACTCACAGCTAATAGCTTCCACTGTGAAGTCAGAAAAAATCCCCATAGATGGCCCCATCAAGCACCAAGGGTCAGGATAGCCATCTCAAGGCCACCATATCAATATACTATGAAATTAGTTCCTGCGGGACACACAATGGCACTCATTCTTTGAAAGTGGCAGGTTCTGCTAACCTCCAGGTGTGGGATTGGAAAGTGTCATCATGAAACCCAGGCAGTGCTGTCTGCTTGACACTCAGCAGTTCTCTGAATCTGTCTTTTTATCATGGGTAGGCTCCTTTGTTTCTGTGCATTTTGCCATCCAAATACCTCATCAATAAATGCCATCTTTGCTTGTGACTGGAACTGCTGTTGAAGGGAAAGGAGAGGACATGCTGAGGTCTCACCTGGCCTGGGCTTTTCTGTTTTCCCACATTGTTGACCACTGTCTCCCATTGTGAACTGCGTGATCTCCATTCTCCAACCACTACCCAAAGTTTTCTGATGGGTCGAGACACCTAAGTAAGCTCTTTTGCACACTCAGGGTCGACTTAACAGTGAATAGAGTTCTATCACTTCCTGCCACTTGCCACAGCATCCTCCTTTGACAGCACGGGATGAGCATTTGAGTCAGTTTCACGGATAGACAAACTACGCTGCAGTGGAGACAAATGAATGTGGCACATACACGTTGTTCATGGAAGAGCCAGGACCTGTGTACTGTCTCTGTGTAATGAGTACCTCATGGAAGAAGCTATAATCCAAACCATGTTCCTATTATTACTAGTAAAGGAGGTTATTTAACTGGCTTCCTGCCCTGCCTTTAATCCAAGTGTATTATAAGTCAAAGGGCCCACTGTGCACTAAAAGAGTAGCCTTCAGCACAGGGATATGCTTACAGCACTTCAGCCAACAGGTAGAGCTATGGTTCAGCTATGTGTGAACACTCAACCCTAACAGCTAAAGATGCTTTGCTTCATATAACATTGTCTTTCTTTAACTATGTTTTTAGGAAGAAAAGTCCATTGGGAACAAGACCATCGTTTGAGCCATAATGGAACAAACAGTTGATGAGCCCAAAGAAGGCCAGGTCACAGGGGCATGTTCAACAGAAGACATTCCCAAAGTGAGTACTAACATTGAAAGGTAGAGGAAAGTCAAGCCATTGATATTTTCTTGTACATTTTAAAATGTATTTAATCTATTTGTTCAATCAATACTGGTTATGTTTTTATATGATATATGCCTTGGTTTACGATACGTTAGTTACAGGCTAAAGAGATGGCTCAGTGGTTAAGAAAATTTTCTGTTCTTGCAGAGGATCTGGGTTTGGTTCTTTCAGCACCCACATGGGTAGCGAACAACCATCTGTAACTCCACTTCTAGGGTATCCACTGTCGTCTGCTGGCCTCTGCAGGCATTGATCACATGTGGTACACTTATGTACATGCAGGCGAAACACTCATGCACATCAAAGAAAAATAGATCACAAAGTTACGTGTTGCTGTATAAGGAAGAACATCAGAAAGCAGGGATTCTTTGCATATGACTCTGGGCCCAGCTGAGAGATTGTAGGCTGGTCTCCCCTGGGTTCCAGCAGGTAGCCACAACGTTACGGGCACCTCTGACATGCATGTTCCAGGTGGACTCGCTCATGCATGTAGTAGTAGTAAATGTTGGCCGGGCATGTCAGTTTGCCTTTGTGTGGCTTACAGTATGCCAGCCTGGGCTTTCTGGTGAAATGGCTCAAAAGCTTTCCAAGGTGGTGGCGGTAGAGATTGTTAGCCCTTTAAAATCTAGTGTCACAAGTCTCGGAACAGACCCAACTGTGGAGCCATCTGCAAGTTCTTCCTATAGGTCTGCTAGTTTTCTGTGCAGCTCACTCTTCATAAACATTTCACTTCAAAAATGTATATCAAATATTAGTGAGTTAGAGATCCCCAGAATGGTCCTGGAGCTCCCAGATCACCCTGTTTTCGGTGGAGAACTCAGAGTAAGGCTTCTTGAGGGTCACTTGCCAGCTTGTGTAAATGAAGATTTGGACATTAGAGAGATGGATCAGTGGTTAAGAGCACTGGCTCCTCTTGCAGAGGACCTAGATGCAATTCTCAGCACCCACTTGGCAGCTAACAATTGCCATAAACAAAGTTCTAGAGGATCTGACGCTATCTTCTGACATCTCTGGGCATTTTATGACACAGGTGTACTGACATACATACATGCAAAACACTGATATACATAAAATAAAAATAATAAATATTTTTTAAAAGATTGTGTTGCTATACAACAGCTAGACAAGTATAACAAACTGTTATCAGATTTCAAATTTTTGCTTCATTGTTTGGTTGTGTGTGTGTATGTGTGTGTGTACAAGTGCAAGTCACGGCACATGTGTGGTGGCTAGAGAACAACTTTTTTTGTTTTTTTTTTGTTGTTGTTGTTTTGTTTTATTTTTTGTCTTATTGAGACAGGGTCTCCCTGTAGCTCTGGCTGTCCTGGAACTCACTCTATAGACCAGGCTGGCCTAGAACTCACAGAGATCCACCTGCCTTTTATTTATTTATTTATTTTTATGTGTATGAATGTACTGTCTGCATGTAGGTTTGTGCACCCATGTCGTGCAATGCCACGGTGGTCAGAAGGGGTGTCGGATTCCCCTGGAACTGGAGTTAAAGACGGTTTCAGCCTCCATGTGGGTGCTGGGAATCGAACCCGGGTCCTCTGCAAGAGCAGTCAGTGCTCTCAACTGCTAGGCCATCTCTCCAGCCCTGCTTCATTGTTTTTTTTGAAACATAGTCTCACTATGTAGATCAGGCTGGTCTTGGTCTCTCAGAGATCCATGTGTGTCAGCCTCCCAAGTGCCGGGATTAAAGGTGTGTGCCACCATGCCTGGCTAGTTTTCCACTTTTTAATGCTTCAGAATGTTTATTTTTCTCAGTGGTTGACTTCGTGAGAACTAAAGAATAAACTTAAGCTACTAAAAAAGAATTTTTTTGTCTTACGTACATATTCTGCATAAGACCTTTCTGAAAAAAGTCAGCATTGCAAAGACAAAGTAAAACCAGAAAAGTTGGGAAAAGCTCAGCGGCCTGGCCCATTCTCTTGAGATTACATTCCAATTTCATTGGTTTGTCTAGATGGCCTCCCATCCTACTTTTTGTGTGTGGTACAGGGAATCAAAACCAGAGCTCAACAGATAAACCCTACCACTGAACTACCTTCTCCATCCCTCAACCCTGTCCTGTTCTTTTCTTGACACTGTCTGTAATGTGCTCATTTTATAACTGCCTTCAACAATCCATTCTGGCATATCACTACTTGTTTCCAATCTGGTTTCATTTTTGACCGTACTTACTTTTCTTTTTTGTGCTGTAACTACAGAAATTAAGTGATTCTTTCACATGGCCTCCTTCAACCACACAGCCTCAGAAGTGTGAGCAGAGACAGCAGCCTTCACGTATGTAATGGCTCTGGGCAGAAGGCAGTTTGATTCCCATCACTGTAAAACTCTACTGACTGACTGTTGGGCCAGTATCCCAATCACTATCAGTATCATATTTCAGTATAATAACTGAATCCATGCCACTGTGTCCAAAAGTATTGACTAGTCACATTTAAAATCAAGAAATGAAATTTCACTGGACATGGTAGCAAAGTTGGGAGTTGGGATATTTTGTTGTTTAAGACAGATGCTCTCACTAAACCAGAAGCTTGCTGTTTTAGCTATGGTGGCTGGTTAGCGAGCTCTGAGAATCTACCTGTCTCTGTCCACCAGGGTTACAGGCATCTGCAGCCATGCCTGACTTTCCACATCAGTGCTATGGATTTGAACTCATATTCCCATGCTTGTATATCAAGCACTCTTCCTCACTGAGGCATCATGTCAGCCCCTGCAATGGTGATTTTTTTTTTAATTATGCTATAAGCTTTATGAAATCCCTGCAACTAGACGTACTAGAGGTGGGGCATTGGGGATTCTGAGGATCCGCCAGCATTTTAATAAAGCAAGAAAAATTAGGATGGTTCTAAGTGCAAGCAGTGTGCCTATGCAGCTGAGGTAGGAAGAGAGGGGAGGGTGGGACTTTGGAGGTGATTGATGGGCAGTGGTGAGGCTGGCTCTACCCATCTGTTGTGCGGTGGAAGGACCATTTCAGTCGGAGAGAGGAAAATCCATAGAAAGTTCCTGGCCAGTGAAGACCATGTGTGTCACATAGCTTAGTTATGTCGATGTTTAAGGAATAAGAGGGGTCTTTATGTTCTTAACTCTCCACATACCCAACCGTGATTCACTCTACGTGCACTAAGGAGTATGGGGTTTGCCATCTTAAATAAGCCCAGATATAGCTTTGGAATGAGCCTAGGGAGGACAGCTCTGATAAGGCCTCCTTTAGAGACAGGAGCAGTGTGTTGGTGGGATGGATCTTTATTGTCCATACAACTAGATTTGGAATCACTTAGGAGACATCCCTTGGAGAATATCTGTGAGGGTGTCTCCAGACACATTTAACTGAGGAAGGAAGACTCCCCCCAATCCCCAAATGTGAGTGGTAGCATTCCATTGGCTGGAGTTCCAGAGTAAATAAAAAGTGGAAAGGGGGGCGCCCGCTGAGCACCAGCATTTCCCTCCATCTGCTTCCTGGCCAAATGCAGTGTCACCAGCTCTCTGTCTCTCCAGCTGTAGTGCCTCGTGCCATGATAGACTGTATCCTGTCTTAAACCATGAAGCAAAATAGATCCTCCTTCCCTGTAGTTGCTCCTGTCAGCTGTTTTCTCAGAGCAGGGAGAAGAAGTACCCAATGTAGGTAGCCAGCTGATTTAGCAGCTGCCCACTACCACTTTGTGTTGGCATCCTAGAGTATAAAGATGTAAGCGCCTGCAGGTGCTACTCTATCCGTTCATTACCCCACATCTCAGAGTTGCATTTTAGCCAAGAAACTGGGCACACTGGGGAGTCTGGACAACACAACGTAGTCCTGAGCCATCAGCTTCTCCTGGTTCAGAGAAGGCACAGCAAAGTCCTGGGCCTGACTGCAGCAGCTCCTGGATCTTGCCTGCACCCCGCCTGGAGATCCTAGCAGGGCAGTCCTCAATACTGGGCTGAAGTAGGAAAAGATCAGACACCAAGCCCAGAGCCACAAAGTCTACCATCATTGTGGGCATAGGGGCAAAGGGATTAACTTTGCCCTGTGAGTTTGAAGATAGCCCCTTTCTGATGATTTAATTGAAAACTCTCAAATGGTTGTGATATTTCTTCTGGCCACAGAGTTGCCCAGGAATCATGTAGCAGGAACAAGAAGTTATCACCTTTTGCTTTTAAGCTTTTTGGCTTTTTCATTATGTCCAAGTATGATTGTAGGCATTTGAATTCCCTTCTACTAGAAACAAAGCATGGATCATATCATCAGATCCATGGGTCTATTTTGAGTCACCTGCTCTCTGTTCCCTCCTTGTTGAGCCCAGGAGAGGTGGTGATGTTGGTGATCAAACAGGACAATTATATCAAGCTTCCCATGGAGCTCAGGAAGTTTGAGACAGACAGTGAGCCATCATAGTGGTTCTCAACATGTAAGCCTGACCTGTTGAGTGTCTGCTCCTCATGCCATCCATCTTTCCACAGGCTAAGAAGTGCACAGTAATTGGAGGCTCTGGATTCCTGGGGCAGCACCTGGTGGAGCAGTTACTGGCACGAGGCTACGCTGTCAACGTATTCGATATCCGCCAGGGCTTTGATAACCCTCAGGTGCAGTTCTTCGTAGGTGACCTCTGCAAGCAACAGGTAAGGCACCATACAGCCGTGCTGATCTCCCACAAGCCCCCAGAGGGAAGCTACATGCTCAGATGCCAAGCAAACCAAAGGTGAAAGAAAATTATTTTATTTTGAAAAGTTTGAAAGTTACAGGAAAGAATTTCACATACCATATTGTCACTGCTCAAAGCAAATGACTATTGTCTGTGTCACTGTGGCTGGATTCTGTCATAGGAGTGTGAAGGCAGCCGTGGTCCGTATATCAGTGAACAGTCTTGGCTGTGTGCCAAGAAAACTTTACCAAAACACTTCACCAAACATGTCATGGGCGGTAGCATGCAGACTGCTACTCTGAAGCATGCACATGGTAGGCCCTAGGGTATTCGTTCCTTTTAACTGAGCTATAATTCACACTGAGCTATAATTCAGACACCATTTTTGACGTGTATACTGAAACAGTTTTTGCATTTCTTTAAAGCTGTCCAGTCATTCCTCTGCCATCTACTTCTAGAATATTTTCTTCACCCCAAAAGGAAAGCCTGTGTCTGTTCATGTCCATTCTCTCACCCCAAGATCCCTGAGCACCGCTCCTCTGTTTCAGTGACTCTACCTCGCTGTTCTGCAAAGTTCATGGGCAGGGTATCATAGAACAGGGACCTTTGATGGCCAGCTACTTTCCCTGAACATAGTGTTCTCCAGTTCTATTCGTGTCATATGGGGTTTTTATACTTTGAACGTTTTTAGATGTTGACAAGTTGCCCAACAAAGCTATTGTGTCCATCTATGGCAGCCGTTCACAGGCAGCGACTCCGCCTTGCTTCATAATGATCGCCCCTCTGGGCTCATGTAGGCCAATCAACATGTCTGGCACTATTGTCAAATGCAGTGTTTATGAAGATGACCTTGTGAGCCTTCTCTTTTCCCTTGCTTCTTCTCACACAGTGAACAATCTTGTCCTCCACCCTCATTGTCATTCCCTAGACCTGGACCTGTCACTTCAGTAAGTACATCCTCTTGGTGGCAGGCAGGCTTTGCAATCTGGGCCCCACCTGCTCTCTTGCCGATCCTGTCCTCAACTACTGCAGCTTGACCAACTGACCATTCTCTCTGTATGGTATCCATGCCACCTTTGGTTCCATGGCCCCCTTGTTATGGATAACCTTCCCCTAATGTCTTTTTGTCATAGGTGTCAGCCAGGGTCCTTCAGAGAAACAACTTATGGAACAGGCAGTGGAGAGAGAAGGAGAGAATGCGATTAAATTCCAAGAGTGAGTTTCTGTGTTTGTGGGAGCTGGCTAGGCACCTGTGAAGTCGGTAGAGCAGGCAGGAAGCTTGGCAGAACCAGTGTGGTACCTAGAGTGGGTACCTCTGACCCTTACAGAAACCTGCTTAGCCGCTAAGGTCTTCTTCATCTGCTCGAATTGCCAAGGGTAGTGCTCCTTCGTCGAAGTCAGCTGATTGCTGAGGCTCCCCACATGCATCTCTAAACCAGTGCTGGCACTGGGCACTAAATATTATCGATCAAAGTCCCCTTCGTGTCCTAGCCCAGCCCTGGTGTACTCAGCCATTTCTCTAGCCTGTGCTCTTCGGAGCAGCAGATATGCTTTGGCTGCTTCTTTCTTTGGCCATGGCTGTGCCCCTTAGCTTCTTCCAGTGCCACCCAGCCCCACAACCACAGGCCTGCTCACACCTGCATCTGCACCTGCACTGTGCTTCCCATGCCTGCCCTGCCTGAGGACACCTCTTTCTTAGCTCACATCCGGTGCCAGCTGGGACCCCCCAACTCTGCCCTTTCCAGGGACTCATAAGGGAATGTCCCATTCTTTCCTCTGCCAGGTCACAGCTGGCAGTGTACAGACACTGCAGTGCTGCCCACTTGAACCCCCACTTCCACACTCCACCATTTGTAGCCAAGTTCTAAGGGCATTGTACCCTCCCTACCTTTGGACTGTCATTCTGCTGACTCATGTCTCATGGGAGCACTGCAGGCGTCTCCTCCCAGTAGCCCCTTCACATGCACCCAGGACCTAGAGGTGGCCCTTTGTGGAGGTGACTTGGCCTTGGCCACTCAGCCTTATCTGATCTTTCTTTGCATGTATTCTGCAAGAGCATCCTGAGCATGGCACCCGGCCTTCCTGATAGCCTTATCTCTATTATTTCTGATGGTTACAGGCTCTGGGGCTTTCTTTGGATCTCTCCCTGTCCTGGTGCAGTTGGTGTCCTGTGCACCGATCCTACCTCATGACTTCACTGCCATGCAGAGGCAGCAAGCCACTAGCATCATCTCCCAGTACATAGCTCACCGCAGCAGCCTGCCACACATCATCGCACAGCCATCCCCACTTACCATCTCCAGCCTAGGGTCAGCTTCATGCCAAGTGCTCCTCCCTGTCAGTCACAGCCGACTCACTCCTGCTAGTCTTCTCTAGCTCTATTACTGGCCCCTCTCTTTCCCTTAGATTCATCCTTGGCTCCTTTCACCCCACCCATCCAATCCATTAACAATAACTTCCCACCTCCTGGTCCAAGCCATTGTCTCTCACCTAGATATCATAGGGATCTTCTTAATGTAGTAAACAAACCCCATCACTCTCTCTACGAAAACATCCATTCTATCCAGTTCTATTCAGAACAAAGGACAAAGACGCATGTAACTATCGCCAAGTCCTACACAATATGCCCCTGGCACCCTCTCTGGCCTCCCTCCCTCCCAAGATATCCCTCATGGCTCTATTCCAAGCACAGAATCATACTGTGCCTCAAATTCACTGACAGTTTCTACCTCAGGACCCTTGCACCTGCTGTCTTCCTGCCTGAGTTTGCTCTCTGATTCCCTGTAATTTTGTGAGCCATGTGTGCTGCACAGTGTGCCCTTCCTCAATTCTCTTGTGCTACTTCTGCATAACACTGAGCAGGAGCTGATGGACCTGGTATCTACTTCCGTATTTACACTGGAGAATATCATCTGCAGCAAGGAAAGGGTTTTGACTCCTTGGAGCACTGCTGTATCCCTCAAAGAAAACAAGAACCCTTAGCAATATTAGCTTCTCTCTAAACTGCTTTCCCAACTGTTGTGGTATTCTTGGTAATATATTATCCCTACCTTTCTTTAAATCTGAATTTGAAGGGAGACCCTCCCAGTAGAGTGTGTTCTCTAGAGTCTCAGCTCTTCGGGTACAGCCATGGACCAGGGGCAAGGAGCATTGACCAGAGGCAGAGTTTGCCAGACAAATCTGATAAAGGATTACAGGGATAAGATCAAGATGTGCTGATGGATTGGGAAGCCTGATCTAAAAGGAGAGAAGGGGCTGGAGAGATGGCCTAGCAGTTAAGAGCACCGATTGCTCTTGCAGAGGACCTGGGTTTGATCCCCAGCACCCACATGGCAGCTGAAAACCGTCTTTAACTCCAGTTCCAGGGAAATCTGATGCCCTCTTCTGACCTCCGCAGTATTGCATGACACGGGTGCACAAACCTACATGTAGACAGTTCATTCATACACATACAAAAATAAATAAAATTAAAAAAAAATAAATAAAAAATAAAAGGAGAGAAAGGTGGGCATGATTCAAGTGGCAGGAAAGCACGAAGAGCAAGGTGGTACTGGAGAGATGCTCAGTGCTTAAGAACACTGGCTGCTCTTGCAGAGGACCCAGGTTCTGTCCCCAGCACCCACATAATTCCGTTTCTATGGGCCCTGATGCTATCTTATGACGTCTACAAGCATTGCAAGACATGAGTGCAACTACATACATGCACCCAAAAGCTCCACACACATAAAATAAAAATAAATCAATAAAAAAACTTTTTACTATGCCAAGTTTCTAGAAACACATAATCCTCCAGCCTCCACCGCCAGGTGCTGGGACTCCAGGCACTGCTACTGCTGCCAGCTTTCTCCCACGCTTCACACATTCTCTTTTGCTCTGGGTTCTCTCCAAACAACTGAATGGAAATACATGCTTACCAACTAAAATGTGTTTTCATCATAGTACAAAATCTATGCTATTCTGATATCTGTTACCTGTTACACATCACTTTAAGGTTGTCCCCTGCCCTGTGGCACCTTTTACAGCTGACAAGCAGTCTTTCAATCAAATTGTTCCTTTGGTGGTCATCTGACTTTTTTTTTTTTTTTTTTTTTGGGTCTTTTCGAGAACAGGGTCTCCCTGTATAGCTGCCTCCAAGCTTCCAAGTGCCTAGGATTAAAGGCGTGTGCCACCCACGCCCAGCTTTTTTTTTTTTTGATTTTTTTTTTTTTTTTTTTTTTTTTTTTTTTTTTTCACAGGTTGCTGTGTGCCTCAGTGATGGGATAACTTTGACCCCCTTTTTTTTTTTTTTTATATCTGACTTTCTGTAGTATTTGAAATTTTTTGTTTTATGCTGTCTGTCAATGTAGGTTGCTGCACCCGTGCGTTTGTGCAGAGCCACGAGGTCAAAGAGGGCGTCAGATGCCCCGTGAACTGGGTTAAAGGGTTCTCAGCTGCCCATGTGGGTGTGGCAGGATTGAACCCGGGGTCCTCGGCAAGAGGCAGTCCGAGTGCTCTTTAAACGCTAGGCATCTCGCCAGCCCCAGCTTTAGGACGATATGTCATGCTTGTTACGACTCTCAGAAAATACCCAGGCCTCAAGTGTAGTCTTTCATTTATTCTAGCTCCGCCGGGAATTTTTCCTCTCTTTCTTTCTCCCTCCTTCCTTTTTCTTTTTTCTTTATTTCTCCTTCTCCTCCCATCCTTCCTTTCTTTCTCTTGTTATATAAATTTTCTCTTTTATACATGGCCAGTCTTATGTCATCTTTGCCCTCTCTGATTAGTTTGGGGGGGGCGATACTCATGCAGTGAAAGCCAGAGGTTGACATCAGGTATCTCTCTAGTCCCTCTCCGCTTTATTTTTTTCATACAGGGCCAATGAACCTGGAATTCATTGGTTCCACTAGGCTGTCTGTCCAGCAAATTCCAGGGATCAGCCTGCCTCTGCCTCCCCAGCACTGGGATTCAGATATTTACCTCCATGCACAGCTTTTTTTACCTGGATACTGGGGGTTAAATTTAGGTCCTCGTACTTACAAAACAAGTGCATTACTGACTCAGCCATCTCAGTGGCTCCTCCCTCCATATATTTTTTTAATTTTATTTATTTTTTATGTGTGTAAATGTACTGTCTGCATGTAGGTTTGTGCACCCGTGTCGTGCCATGCCGCAGAGGTCAGAAGAGGGTGTCAGATTCCCCTGAAACTTGAGTAAAAGATGGTTCTTAGCCGCCATGTGGGTGCTGGGGATCGAACCCGGATCCTCTGCAAGAGCAGTTGGTGCTCTTAACTGGTAGGCCATCTCTCCAGCCCCCTTCCAGATATTTTGAAGTCAAACTTCGACATACAGTCTATTGATAAATATTTCAAAATTTGACTGTAAAACATAAAAATTGTTAAAAAATAAGTTCCCATTTTGGAGAGACTATTGCTAGTTCTTGAATGTCTCAAGACTTTTATATCAGTGTTTTTCCAAATAAGGAGCCAAGCAGAGTCAAGACTGCATTTTATTAAGGTGTATAAGTCCTCTTCCTTTCCAAGATGCATTCTCATCCAAGGTGTTGACTTGGTGGTATTTTGTGGAAAGTATGTCCATTGTCCTGTAGCATTTGCCAAGGTCTGGATTTTGCTGATAGCACCTCTGTGGTGTTGGTATGTCCCTCTGCCATCTGCTGTTCCCTGTGAACTGCTAATCTGGGACTGTACTTTCCAGTAAGGCAGCCATCAGCACTTCAGATGGGACAAATCTGCAGTGAGAGGCACTGGAAGTATAAAATACACATCAAAATTCAAAGACTAAGGACAAAAAAGGGTAAATATCTTGATAATTTTAGATTGATTTTTGTCTAAATGCTACATACAAAAAGTGACAGAATCTAGAGTGACATTGAGGCTTTTGTCTCTCCCTCCTGAGTGCTGGGGTTGCAGGTGTGAGCTACCGCACCCAGCTTCTTTTATATATTTGCATGGAACTAAAGACTTCATGGTTCAAGTTCTAGACCACTCCCTCCGCCCTACTCTGGTGCATCATGAGTACAAACCCCAAGAGTCACAGGGTGGGGTAGGTTTGGTTTTCACCCACAGTTCCTAGCTCACAGCTCCTGCAAGGCAGGCTATAGAAACTACAATTTATCTTTCTAAAGATGAAGCATATACTCTCCCCTACCCAGTGTAAAAAGGGGTCTGGCCCTGTAACCAGGAAGAAGGAATGCTACAGGGTAACCAGGAAGAATCTGGCCAGACAGGCGTTGCTGGATTTCCCCCACTCGCTTTGTTAGCATCTAGTCTCATTTCTATGCACTTAGCTATGCTTCAGCCATGCTTATGTAGTGAAACTGGAGGTCTGTGCGCCTAGAGAATGGATGGAAGCTCCATGCTGCTCCCTGAGTAACTCATCCTCTACACCTGTTCGTCTGTGTGCTTTGTAATGCATGTATAAGTTACTAAATGTGTTTACATAAAGTCTGTGAGCCACTTGCACAAATCAAATGAAGCCATGGAGGGGATTTGAGGATGCATGATATGTACATGTCGCTGGGTTCCATTCCCACCACCACGCTTACACATAAGAGGGTTTGTGGGAAGCCCAGTTTACAGCCATTTCATCATAAGCTCAGGAAAAACTACATGATGCCTGTTGGTGGCACCCAAACCTGGAATAGGGGTCAGTTGTGGGGACCAAGACCTCAGCTGTATCAGTAGATAGGGTCCGAACTGAACTGGAGGACAGCAGCTGGTGTCTGACTATACTGCGTGCTTCCTGACTAGCAGGGAACCACCATAGCTCTGCTCTGAGCAGTGATCTGCAGTGTGGAATAGGAGACACTCAGGTGGACTTGATAGCTTGTTTTTCCTCAGTATCATCAGAATTCCAATAGTAATAACCATGCTTAGGACTTTTCTTGGGAGCAAATAAATGAAAACAAGCCAGAAAGACAAAGGACAGGTGTGGTAGCACACACCTTGAATCCTAGCACTCAGAAGGCAGAGGCAGGAAGATTGCTGCCAGTTCAAGATTAGCTTGCTCTACACAGTGAGTTCCACAATATTCAGTACTACATAGTGAGACCCCATCTTAAAAAAAAAATTAAAAAGTGGCAAAATTTGGGGCATTTTGAGCCTCAAAAACAATAGTAGTATGTTAAAGTGTGTTAGAACTGTTTTTATGCTTGCCACCAAAATCACAATCACATTAAATCTATGTGTAGAAAAGAAAGAAAAAAAAAGAATTCTATGTGCATAATTGCTGAAAAGAAAAATAGGGTGGGCAGAGGAATTTCACCTCCAGGCACCTCCAGATGAGAATATCACCGTTTGCAACCAGTACACCAGGAATGCTGCAGGACCATCAGTAAGTACTGGAATCAGTCCATGGAGTTAGCACTCCACGGATTGCTTAATGGTTGTAAAGGGGAAAGGGCCTTTGGAATGGTAAAAATCCAGCTGCCATTATCTTCATTGAATGATCCAACTTGGCATTAATAGCAGTCCCCCAAGGACAGACCACCACTAATGTGAAATGCTTGCCAAACTATTAAGCTTGAATGTAATCGTGAACAAGCAGACAAATGCAAATCGAGAAGCAGTCCGTAAAATAACCACCCATAACCCTGTGAAATATGGCAGTGGTACAAAAGACAGAAAACAGAACTCAGGGGATTACTCTAGAGGATAGGAGACAGAAGAGAGAAGGATCACATATGCGTGATTCACAGTTGGATCGTAGACCACAAAATAAAAACAGCTGTAAAAGCTATTGCCAGGACAGTTGGGGAAGCGTGAATATGGAGTAATTGTTAAGAGTAACTGGGAGCTGAAAAAGTGGATCAGTGGTAAAGGTGCTTGCCATGAAAGCAAAAAGACCTGAGTTCAAATCCCCAGAATCCATACGTAATAAAAAGCTACACACAGCCACCAGTCTGAAACAGCAAGCAGGTTCTGTCTCAAAATATAAGGTGGATCAAATTTTCTTGTATGAAAATTACAAAAATTCAACTTAAATGTTTTATACACACACACAGAAATTATATTAAATTTGATTTTTTTATCTTTTATGTGTATGAATGTACTGTCTGCATGTAGGTTGGTGCACCCGTGTCATGCAATGCTGTTGAGGCTGCAGAGGTCAGAAGAGGGTGTCGGATTCCCCTGGAACTGGAGTTAAAGACGGTTCTTAGCTGCCATGTGGGTGCTGGGAATTGAATCCAGGTCCTGTTCAAGATCACTTGGTGCTCTTAACCACTGAGCCTTCTCTCCAGCCCCTTAAATTTAATTGTTTTAGAGTTTCTCCATGGCTGGTTTTTATTTATAATAAGTTTGTCATTGAACATGACATCACCTAATTTTTAATGTAAAAGGATACTTAGTCAGCAGTACACTTCAGAGGGAACAGGTGGTTCCCGCAATGCTTGATATTCCCAGTTTGACCTCAAGGAACTACATGGTAAAGAGAACTGAATCCATGTTTGCCACAAGCTCCACACATGGGTTAGGAACTCCATACCTTCCTTTCCATAATCCTTTTTTACATAATATTTGTTGATAAATAATTATAATGAAGTTAGGGGAAATGTGACAGCATATTGTCATTGTCCTACTTTGCTTCCTGTACTGTGATAAAAATCATGACCAAAAAGACTTTGGGGAAGAAAATGTTTACTTCTTGGACTTCCAGTTCATAATCCATCATTAAGAGAAAGCAGGTCAGAAACTCAAGCAAAAGCCAAGGGACCACAAAGGAAACTTCTTACTAGCTGGATTTCACACTCATATTCAGCTACATTTTTCATACAGCTCAGGCCAACCTGTCCAGAAATGACACCACCCATGATGCGCTCAGTATCCCTACGTTAATGAGATATCCAGGAAATGGCCCACAGGACAATACGCTCCATTTCTCTGCTAGCTAGTGAAGTGTGATAGCAGAGAGCTACCTTGAGTTGTGTATAATGAAAGGGTTTCTCAGTTGTATACTATCCCAAGCCAGGTGTAGTGGGGCACACCTTTAATCCCAGTACTCAGGAGGCAGAGGCAGATGGATCTGTATGAGTTCAAGGCTAGCCTGGTCTACATAGTGAGTTCCAGGACAGCTGGGGTTACAGTGAAACGCTGTCTCAAAAAGAGAAAAAAAAAAAAAAAAGGAATATCCAATCTTCAGGAATGTGCCTACTGTTCATTATTTTGTGGCCTTCCAAGACAGCATATTCATGCTTAGGAGCTCAGTACCTTATTCTCAAATGGTTTTCCAGGTCTATCACATCTGTGTGAATGACAAAGGTAATTGTGGCAAAATGTGGGCCATGATTTGTTTGTTTTTTTTTTAACTTTTTTAAATTTTTTATTTATTTCTGTATGTGTATGAATGTACTGGTCTGCATGTAGGTCTGTGCACCCGTGTCGTGTAATGCTGTGGAGGTCAGAAGAGGGTGTTGGATTCCCCTGGAACTGGAGTTCTCCTGGAATTGGAGTTTCAGACGGTTCTCATGTGGGTGCTGGGGATCGAACCCAGGTCCTCTGTAAGAGTGGTTGGCGCTCTTAACCGCTAGGCCATCTCTCCAGCCCAATTTGTTTTTTTTTTTAATAATAACCATGAATCATACCTAAAACCTACTATTCATAAGGATTTGGCACAGTGGTGGTGGGGTGCTGACATTGTGTTATTTTTGCATTTAGCGCCTCAGATCTTTGTCACTTGTGCAAGTTAAGCAGTTGGTTCTTTCCCTTGCTTAATACTTTCACTAGTAACTCTTTTTTTATCTTTTTGACACAGGGTCTCCCTATAGTCCCAATGGGCCTGGAACTCCCTATATAGATTAGGCTGGCCTTGAACTCACATAGATCTGCCTGCCTCTGACTCCTGAGTACTGGGATTAAAGGCGTGTGCCACCATGCCCAGCTCTCACTAGTAACTGTTATCCTTACTGGTGAGCAGTCTGCCTCCTCTTTGAGCAGGGACTCTCTTTATGTTGGTTCTGGAGTTTTCCTTATTTTTTGATATGGTAAGAAAAGGTCTTCCTGGTTCATCTTATATATTTCTTGCCCCAGATCTGTAGCCACTTGTTTCTCTAAGGAGGTTCCTTCTAGCAGTAAATTAATCTGACTTCCTTTAAAATCCCTTTCCGGTTGCTGCATTGTCTGGCCTCACATCTGTGTATTGCCTTTTATTCTATCGTTAATGATATGAGACTTTTTCATGTGATCGAAAACTTCTGTCCATGTAGAAGTTTTATTTCTCTAGGTTCCCAAAACACGTAGAGGAGTATGGCCTCTGTCTGGATCCCATGGACTTCTTGTGTCCAAACCCCTTTTTATTCAGGACAGAGTCATTGAGCAGGGGGTGATTAAAGGACAGCTTGCTTTTATCCCATCATGCTTTTGTGTAGTTTGAATCTTTTACGAGAGTATGTTTCCATGTTGCTTGTATAATTATAAAGAGCCAGAAGACATACATACAGGTCACAGACTGGTGAGAATATGAGAAGACTTTGACCTTTGGCCTGCCCCAAGCCAGAATGATTCTTTTGTCTTTGCATTTCCAGGACCTGTACCCAGCTCTGAAAGGTGTCAGCACAGTTTTCCACTGCGCATCACCCCCTTCATCCAGTAACAACAAGGAACTCTTTTATAGAGTCAATTGCACGGGCACCAAGAATGTCATTGAAGCCTGCAAAGAAGCTGGGGTTCAGGTAAGGGGAACACTGCAGTGACTTTGATGTGGAACATGTAGTTACTTTTGTGAAGGAAGGGGAGGAGGGCATGATTCTTCCTGGCCTTATCCATGGTCAGCTTCTAAAATGTTGTAAAGGTACTATAAATGAAGTCCTGGGCATCAGTGAATATCATGAAGGGCTATTTGTAAACACCAATTGGGGTTATATTCTTCTAAGTACATACAAATATACCATTAGAGTACCCGAAGGCTAAATCTATTGACCTTTGGTTAAAGAGCTACAAACTTTAGATATTACTAAATTTCCTACTGAAGCAAAATATACATAACATTTTAAGCCCACCTTTTAACCATTTTAACTCTTTTTCAGGTATACATTCAGTGGCACTAACAGTATTCACTTCGTTGAGCAACCGTCACCACCATCCATCTCCAGAACTTTCTTGGCTAACAGAAAGGCTGTACCCATTAAACAACAGCTCTCCATTCTTCTGCCCCTCCCCATCTTGTGGCAACCACCATCCTCCTGTCTGTCTCTGCTTAGGGCCTTCATATGACTGGACCTAGGCACTTTTTATTCCTTTTTGACATGCTCATTTCACTTACTACAGTGTCTGCAAGGTTTATTCACACTACAGCACGTCAGACTTCCCTTGCTTTTTAAGGCTAATACTCCTATTTACGGATGAACCACATTTTATTTACTCATTCGTCCATCAGTGGACTTTTATTTTTAAGATTCAGAAATTTTTAAATATATATTTTTATTGTAGATTTTTTTGTGTGGATTTCATATACAACATCTTAAACATATTTAGACTCCCCTCCCTTGTTTGCCCCCCCATAGGCCACTCACGGGATTTCCCGTCTTCTGTCATATATGTTAAGGCCAATTGAGTCGTTTGTGTCCCCAGATGGCCCTGAGGGTGAGGGTGAGTGTGAGTTCATCCACTGGAGTCTGGTCAACCTCTCTGGCATCACTCTCTTAACGATCAGTTCTCCCACACCGAGCAGTGATCAACTGCCAATAGTTTCTCAGCTAAAGTTAGGGCCTTCTGCCCATTTATTTCCCCAGCTCTGTGCTGGTTTCTGTCTGATTGAGTTAACATGGTTCTTGTGCGTGCTGTCACCATTGCCATAAGTTCATATGAGTAAGTCCCCAGAACCTGGAAGACTGTGTTTCCTTATGGTTGTGCACCACCCCTGGCTCTTACAATCTTTCTGCCCCCTCTTCCACAATGGCCCCTGAACCCTGGGTAGGTGAGGTTTAATATAGGAGTTCTATCCAGGGACACGTATTCTGTAGTCTCTCTATATACTTTGGCCATTTGTGGCCTTCTGTGTTCATTGTTTTCTGTTGCTTAAGGAAGCTTCACTGATGAGAGTTGAGATGCATTAATATCCTCTACCCTTTGTTCCGCTATGTTCCGTGAACCTTAGGTGTAAGGTTCCATCATAGATGTGTCACTTAGGGTTGGGCATCTCATAGATCCTTATTCTCTGTAAGTGACCAGTTATGAAACTATAATAGTCTTCATCTGTTGCAAAAGAACTTTCTTTGATGAGTGATGACTGGTATACTTGTTTGTAAATATAAAGATACATATTTAGCATACAGTAAGAAATTACATTCCCCATGACATTCTTCACAGATTTAGAAGAAATCTAAACTTCATCATTGGACATTTATGTTGCTTTTCTCCCATGGGCTGAACACCTGTCTCAGTTCTTGCGGGTCTGTACAGAGAGGTGCAATTCCTAGATCCTAAGTTAATTTTGTGGTGAATCTTTTTTTTTTTTTTTTTTTTTTTTTTTTTTTTTTTAAGTAGGGTCTCCCTGTAGTCCCAGCTGTCCTGGAACTCACTCTGTAGACCAGGCTGGCCTTGAACTCACAAAGATCCACCTGCCTCTGCCTCTGCCTCTGCCTCTGCCTCTGCCTCTGCCTCTGCCTCTGCCTCTGCCTCTGCCTCCCGAGTGCTAGGATTAAAGGCGTGTGCCACCACGCCTGGCTTTTGTGCTGAATCTTTTAAAGAACCATCACATTTTGCTTACATTTAGAAGAGAAAAAAATCTGTTCCCTGTATCCAGTAGAAAGCTATATCAACTTGGGCCCCAGCGGATACAAATTTCTACTGTGCATCAGCTTGCAGCCCTGTTAGAAGTCCTGGTGCCCAGGGTAAAATCAATGGGACTCAAGCCTCTGAGTGCAGTAGCTCTCTGGCAGTGCTACACGCCACAGATACTCTGTAACTAAGAGAAAAGAGAGGGCAGGGGGCTCCTCTCCCAGTGTTCTGCCTGGGTGCTTTTGGCCAGCTTCCAGGATCATTAACTGGCCCGGCAGGAACAGTGACAGAGGAGCTCTTCTGGTTTCTCATTAGTTAAAATAACTACAATGCCCTATATCGGTACAACAAAATTACCTAACAAGCTGAGCATGGTGGTTCATGGCTTTAATCCCAGCACTTGGGAGGCAGACGCAGGCAGATCTCTTAGTTGAAGGCCAGCCTGGTCTATATAGTGAGTTCCAGGTCAGCTGGGGCTACAGGGAAGCCCTGTCTCAAAAAGACCAAAAAAATAAAATAAAATAAAATACCTGACAAAAGCACCTTGGTGGTTTCGAAGGATGCAGTCCATCATGTCAAGGAAGGCATAACAGTGGGATTGGGAGGTGGCTGCTCACACTGCAGAAGTAGTGAATAGAGATGGGTGAATTACAGTGTTCAGCTGCCTTCTTCCTTTCTTCCCATCCAGGAGCACAACCCATGGGATGATGCTGCCCACATTCAAAGTGGGTTTTCCTTCCTTAAGATAAACCTCTCTGTAAATGCCCTCCCAGATACACCCAGAATGTATTTTCTAGATGATTCCAAATCCCATCAAGCTGATAATCAAAACCCACCATCACACCCTATTTACACTTTGCACAAGGCACTTTGTCCTGCTGGAGTCATCACCCAGTTTCTTCCTCCTTACGCAACCAGGGGCTTAGTAAAGTCTCTGCTAGTAAATACAAAGGTGCCATTCAAAGAGTCTGCTGCCAAGTCCCTAACTCTCCACTCTAGCATGTGTGTGTGTGTGTGTGTGTGTGTGTGTGTGTGTGTGTGTGTGTAAGTGGAAGTCTGTGAAGTCCACTGGTGTTAGTGAATGGAAGGCAGTGCGTTTACCAAAAAGATTTCCAAACAATACACTGTTCACGTGTTTACGAAATGAGATTACCAGCAGAGTTGAAGCCCCATGTGCCTGTGTGCCCCTCTTCAGTGCCACTGCACCCCCTCTTTTACCATGCGTAGAGCCCAAGCCCTCCACCATGCCGTGAAACCCACTGACTGCTAGCTTCTCATTTCTGTTTGCTCTGTGTGCAGCCAATATAAGATGCTGTGGGAAAAATGGTATCACGTTGACTGTGCCCTTCTTAAATTGGCCTTTTTCTGTAGGTGTTAACAGTTTTGAATTTTATGTATCTGGATAACATAGCTCTTCTTTCTCCTCTGAGGGAGAATAGCTTAGTGTGTAAGGGTACAAGAAGTGAGTTTGAGGAAGATTTCCTCTAAAACTGAGAACCAACAAATTCAATGTGTTTTATCTCAAATATTTGAAGTGTTCTTCCCACATTTAAGTGTAACTGACCAGAAATCTATGATTGTACACAGTGAAGTCAAGATTGATTTTTTTTTCATTAAAGTTAACCAGTTCATCACTGATTGCTTAATCCATCCTTTGTGCAGTGGTATGCGCCACCTGCAGCGTGCTTTGGATGTTTTGTCCTGCCTGAGCCTGTTCCTAGGCTTTCTCCTTTGCTGCCCTGGTCTCTATCTGTACTAATGTAGGCTGTGCCTGAGCATACATGTCACTATCTGGAGAGCATGCTCCCTAAGTAACTACTTCAGAGGTCACTTGGCTATTCTGAGCCTTTTGTTCTTCCCCATCCATTGTAGAATCAGCTTGTCAGGCTCCTTGATGGAGTTGTTACTGCAATTGCATTCATTTTATTTTATTTTATTTGTTTTTGTTTGTTTCTTTTGACCTGTTTGAGACAGGGTCTCCCTGTAGTCCCAGCTGTCCTGGAACTTGCTATGCAGACCAGACTGCCCTTAAACTCACAAAAATCCATCTGCCTCTGCCTCTGCCTCTGCCTCTCAAGAACTGGGATTAAAGGCATGCACCACCACACCTGGCTGCAATTGCATTTATGTTTGGAGTAGTTTTAAAAAGAACTAATGCTGAGCCAGGCATGGTGGTGCATTGCTTTAATCCTAGCCCTTGGGAGGCAGAAGCAGGCGGATCTTTGAGTTCAAGGCCAGCCTGGTCTGCAGAGCAAATTCCAGGACAGCTGGGGCTACAGGGAGACCCTGTCTAGAAAAAGACCAAAAAAAAGAGCTAATGTGAGTTCCTGACCAGCCTGGTTTCCATAGAGAAAAAATGGATGTCTTTCTAACATTGAGCCTTCCTGTCTGTAATACAGGCTATCTTCTGTCTGTAATATAGGCCATCTCCCTGTCTGTAATGGCACTCAGTGGTTTTGTGTTGCACTCACAAATATTTTCTACATCCTTTGTTGACTGTATTCCTTTGTATCTCATCATTCATTAATCATTTATACTCCATTTTCAATTACTGCTAATGATTAAGGAATATGGCTAAATTTCTTGTATGTATCTGTGTGTGTATGTGTGTGTGTGTGTGTGTGTGTGTGTGTTTACACATGAGTGCAGTTGCCTGCAGAGGCCACAGATATCAGATCCCCTAAAGCTGGAATTACAAGACATTATGAGCCACCCTATGTGTCTGCTGGGAACTGAACTCAACTCTTCTACAAAGAGTATTACATACTGTTAGCTACTAAGCCATCTCTCCAGCCCCTCCTTTTTCTATATTGATTTCTGATTAACCCACCTTGCAGAATTCTGATACTTTCTGTAAATTGTCTATGTTTTCTGTGTAGGCATCTCGTCTTTGCTTTCTGTCATCTACTGATGAGAGTGGTTTGGTTTCTTCTTTTTCAAAAGATTGTAAATTGATGTTTGTCTTGTCCTGCCACTCTGGGTAGGGCTTTTTGAGAATGGTATTGAATAAAGGAAGGAAAGGTATGATTGACCTAAGAGTGTCAGTGTCAGATAAACTGCTTTTAGCTTTCCTTCCTTCCTTCCTTCCTTCCTTCCTTCCTTCCTTCCTTCCTTCCTTCCTTCCTTAGTGCTATGGATAGAACCCAAGACTTATTATGTTTGGTGCTTTGCTCTAGTAGCAAAGCATGATTTAAGTGTGTGTGTGTGTGTGTGTGTGTGTGTGTATGTGCACACATGATGAGGTTGATATCAGAATATCCAGTAGAATAGGACAAGCAGAAATTTCCCCAGAAGTTGGTGGACCATCCTTTTTCTCTGGACACTCCCACAGAGAGATGTGATAGGATGAGGAAAAACTGAGATGCACGGTAGTTTGTAATACCATAATGCCTCTCGAGTCCCCATGACTGCAAAAGTGGTGACCTTTGAGTTGTCAAAGAAGGCATAAAAAGCGAAAGCTCTCAGTAAATGGCTTCACAGTGCCTCGTGGTGGGACTAGGGAAGAGGTAGCATTTCATTCTTGCTCATACAGACAGGACCCTTAGATTGATAGAGCAACAGTAATGATTTCTGACTTGGCGTTTTCTTTTGACTTGTCCTCTCGCAGAAACTCATTTTAACCAGCACTGCCAGTGTCGTCTTTGAGGGTGTTGACATCAAAAATGGAACAGAAGACCTCCCCTATGCCACAAAGCCCATTGACTACTACACAAAGACTAAGATCTTGCAGGAGAAAGTAAGTACGTACTTTTGAGCCAGTTAAATGAGCAGACACCTAAAGGGTTTACATTCCTAAGAAAAATATCTGTGAACATGGGAAAGTTACTGTTTTGAGGTATAAGTACCCAGCTTGAGAAGTGAATTCATTTGCAAAATGAAATTTTAAAGTAAGAGTATAATTGCGATGTGTTCAGATATTCTGAGTATCTTCTGGGAACAACTCCGAAATGGGAGTTGGAGAGATGGTTTAACACGTGCTGCTCTTGCAGAAGACGTGAGTTCAATTCCCAGCACCCATGTCAGGTGGCTTCCAGCTGCCTATAACCCCAGCTTCAGAAATTGCCAATGCGCCTATTCTAGTTTGTCTTCCATCGCTGTGCCAAAACACTGACCAACACCAACTTGGGGAGGAAAGGGTTTATTCAGCTTACATCTCCTGGGTCACAGTTCATCACTTAGGGAGCCCAAGGCAGGAACTCAGGGCAGGAACCTGGAGGCAGGAGCTGAAGCACAGGCCGTGGAGGAATGCTGTTTACTGGCTTGCTCCCCTGGCCCATGCCCAGCCTGCCCTCTTATACAGTACACAACAACCTGCCCGGGGTGGCACCACCCATAGTGGGCTGGGCCGTCCCACATTGCTCGACAATCAAGACAATACTCCACAGTGGCCACAGGCCAATCCAATGGAGCCAATTCCCCAATTGAGGCTCCCGCAACCCAGGTGTGTCAAGTTGACACTATAGCTATCCAGCACAGCCTCCATGGGTACTTACATGCTTGTACATATACAAATAGATATGCACACCCACATAACACATAAATAAAAATAAAGGCTTTTAAAAATTTTTAAATTACAGATGTAGTGCTGCATACCTTTAATCCCTGAACTTGAGAAGCAAAGGGAGGTGGATCTCTGTGAGATTGAAGCCAGCCTGGTATACGTAGTGAATTCCTGACCAGTTCTAACTACAAAGAGACCTTGTCTCTAATAATAATAATAATAATAATAATAATAATAATAAAATTACAGGTGAATACACTGATTCATAGAGGGATCCAGAACCTTCAGCAAAGATCCTATGACCTCCACGTGGCTGGGTTGGGCAGCATTGTGACCATTGAGGCTACCAGGTCTCCAGGATCTTGACAGCTAATACTTCCTCCTGAGCTATTACCATGAGCTTCAAGCTGTTCTGTACTGCATGCTGGGGTGCCCCCAAACCCCAGCCAGCTCACTTGGCACCTGTGACTTACATCTCCCAGATCTTTCCATGCATCGTGCACTGCTGTTTGCTCTCAAAGCCAGTACTTAATGAACTGAAGCTCAGCACTGAACTGGTATGGGCCCTGCAGTGCTGCCTGACAGCCAGCTGCCACCAGTTGCCTGTTCTCAAGTTAATCTCAGAAAGCCACAGCAGAACCTGTCTCATGGAGAACAGGATTTTCTCAAACCAGGCCTGGGCTTTAGCTTGCTATATTCCTGTGTCCAAGCTATGCCCACCTACTCTGTGGAACTAGGCTTAAGGGAAATTGAAGCCTACTCTGGGCCTCCAGATACTGGCAGTCACCCCGGACTCACTGTGCACTGTCATCTGAGGTGCTGGGCTTCCAACCCACAGCTGAGTAGGCTCACAATGTCCAATGGAAGCCTGGCCTCCGATACCACATGTCTCATTGGCATGGATATTTGAGTGCTCAACTGTAAATCAACAGAGCAGGAGGTGACTCCAAGAGGAACTCATCCAGAGCTTTGTTTCCAAGATCAGCACCTTCTTACTAGTAATAAGCCAGGTGTGGTATTGGTCTAGGAGCCCTTCAAACTCCATTCCCTTTAGTAATAGAGACAGCCATGGTAGAGTCATTCACAGGCTTGGCCACTCTCTTCAGAACCACAGGGACCAGGAGCTTGGCAGCTTTCTGAGGGAATGGGAGGTCAGGAAGCTCTGATTATTATAAACTCAGTTGATCAGTAACTTCAAGTAGTTGGGACCATAATTGATACACGTATTTTGCCACCATGGCATAGAATTCCCAGCTGATATGATATAACATAAGTTTACTGGAGCAGTTGGTGTGGATCGTATTTAATTTGCATACATCCCTGTCAGGGTAGGTATCTTTATGATCCCTGTTTTTTCCAATAATATAACAGATCCTTTGATAAATTACTTTTGAGACAAAATCTGTTTTTCTGTACAGTCATGCATTACTTATGAATGGAAACATTGTGAGGAATGGGTGGTTTTTGTTACTGTGGGATCATAGTGTATACCTGTACAAATAAAATGGCTATGGTATCTCTGTCCCTATGAAAGCACAAATGTGCACATGGAGGAAGTGGGTTCTGCATCAACATGTGTGTGCATTTGTTTGGGGGACCAAAGGCAACCTTGAGCTTCATCTTCAGGGATATTGTCTACCTCCTTTGAAACAGGGTCTCTCAATGGCCTGGAACCTATCCCATTAGACTAGACCTGCTGGAGAGCAAGCCCCAGCCATCCTCCTGTCTCTACCTCCCTTAGCACTGAAATTATCATCATGAACCAGCACACATTCCATATGGGTTCTAGGGATCTAACTCAGCTCCTTGTGCTTGCACAACAAGCACTTTACTGACTGAGCCATTGCCCCAGTTGTTTGTCTGTTGTTGACTGAACTGTTGTTACATGGCCCATGACTATACTGAAGCCTTGCATTCTGGTCCTCCATACAGCCCAGCAGAAGGCATCTCTGTCTTCTTGAGTACATCTTAGCCTAATCTGGGCTATTGGATGACATTTTAGTGGGTTTTAGCCAGCTGTCTCCCACACTGTTGGATTTGGAAGCATGGATGGGATAGTGAATTATACCACTGGCTAGTGTGGGCTGTTATTATAGCAGTGGCTAATGTGGGCTGTTATCCCAAAGTGTACAACTTTCCAGGTGACCTCGAAGCATGTCTTCTGTCTGTCCCCCACTGAGAAGTGCTCTACACACAGTAGGGTACCATCTTGATTCAGGCTACATCGTTACAGTGAGCCCATTCTCTCCCGCTCTTCTTTAGGCGGTACTAGGTGCCAACAATCCTGAGAAGAATTTCTTAACTACAGCCATCCGTCCTCACGGCATTTTTGGCCCAAGAGACCCCATGTTGGTCCCTGTTCTCATCGACACAGCTAAGAAGGGCATAATGAAGTTCATGATTGGGTAAGGTAGCCGCTGTTACTCTTCATCCATTACCGACCCATATAAGCACACATGCATGCCAAGAAGCTTGTACGACTAAGTCTGTGCAGGCTACCGTAACGAACTAAGATAGTATGGATAACTTCACAAACAAAAGGAGTGTATTGCTCACAGTTCTACAGACTGGGAAGTCAAGATCAGACATCAGTAGAAAATTGCTATCTACTAAGAGCCCCTTCCTTATAGCTGATACCTGCTGTGTATCTTCCCATAGCTCAATGGCCAGACAGGTTCCCTAAACTTTTTTTTTTTTTTTTGTCTTTTCGAGACAGGGTCTCCCTGTAGTCCCAGGTGTCCTGGAACTCACTCTGTAGACCAGGCTGGCCTTGAACTCACAAAGATCTGCCTGCCTCTGCCTGAGTGCTAGGATTAAAGGCATGCACCACCACGCCCCGCTGCTCCCTAAACCTTTTATAATGATACTGATCCCACTCATGATGGCCGGGGATTGGTTCTAACATATGAATATTGGAAGAACACAGACATTCAGACCACAGGTGTGACTTCCTCTACTGTCCTCTGTTTACTTCCTGGGGCTGCCATATCAAGTTACCCCAAACAGTGCTTAAAACAACAGTTGATTCTGTCATAGTTATGGAAGCCCAAAGCCCCCAGTCCAGCATGGCAGGAGTGGCTCCTAGCAGTCTGTTCTAGGCCTCTCTCCAAACGTCTCGCTTGTTGAGCCATTCCTCCTACCTCAGCTTTCCTTTTCACATGGCCATCCATCTTCTTTGCTTTCTGTCTCCTAGTTTTCCCCTTCTTATAAAGACATCAGTCACTGGGCTAAGGCTTCTACTCCAGTATGACCTTAACTAATTTGATCTGCAAAGACCCTATTTCAGCATATAGTCAACTCGACAAGTTCCAGAGGGGTATAAATAAAAAAGACACTGTTCAGTCCCTTGACGCTGTATACTCTATCAGATATGCTGGGAAGATATTCACATTAAGGAAACTGAGGCTCTGATGAAAAGCAATTATCCTCAAGTCTTCGCATGAAGAAGCCAGTTGGTATGTTAAAAAGTAGACGATAGGAACAGGTTATTAACATCTGCCAAACACCAGTGCTTTTCCACTTCTTTCTTCTCTTTCCTCCCTTCTGTTGCTTTCCTGTATTTATTAAACCTCACCACTGTCCTTATGTAACACTTTGAGGAATTACAAAGACACTGGTAGGAAATAATGAGACCAGAGCCAGGAATTGGTCTGGTGTGTGTATCCTGGGAAAGTGTTTAATATCTGTGTCCCAATCAAGACTCCAAGAAGATAGCAGTGGTGCTGGGCATCATGGGGCATGCAGGACACCGAGTTCTCACATTCCTTAGTTGTCTCTTGAATATTCCACTGCCCCAAGAGCCCCAGGAGTCCTGGATGGCCACAGTTCATTAACTGTTGCATTCAGCGCAGGTGTGCCAGGGGCAGGTACTGTTGAGGCAGGTGGGGGTTAGTCTGTCAGGCCTCTGAATGCAGAGCTCCATGGAACTTGCAGCCAATGCTTCTAGCACAACTTAACCATTCCTTGAATACCTGCAGAAATGGAAAGAACCTGGTGGACTTCACCTTTGTGGAGAATGTTGTTCATGGACACATCTTAGCTGCTGAGCACCTCTCCACAGATACGGCTCTGGGAGGAAAGGTAAGGCACTTGCTACTTCCAACACTCCAGTACCCTCCGGGAAGTTCAATATCATTGCAGCTTCCCATTATTGTGACCAGCCAAAACCTAGGAGCCAGTGATCTGGCATGGACCAGAGAGTTGGGACTTTATTCTATAAATGCAGATTGCCCNCAAATCAAACACTTTAAGATATCATCTTACTCCAGTAAGGACTGGTCTAGGATCAAGGAAAACAAATGATAACCAAGTTGCTGGAGAGAGTTTGTGGGGAAAGGGGAACACTCCTCCCCTGCTGGTGGGTAATGTAACTCGTACAGCCACTATGGAAAGCAGTGTGGAGAACCCTTGGAGACTTGGAATGAACTTGCTACCCGACCCAGCCATACCACACTCCTAGGCTCGTACCCTCAAGACTCACCCCACTGAAAGATACATGCACGGCCATGTATATTTCAGCTCTCTTCACATATCGCAAGGAGCTGGAACCAACAAATGCCCTAATGCCCTAAAATGATGAGTGGATAGAGAAAATGTGGTGACATTCTACACAATGGAGTTCTATGCAGCAGTAAAGAAAGATGACATCATGAGCTTTGCAAGAAAATGCCTGGAGCTAGAGGAATCATGCTGAGTGAAGTAACACGTCCCAGAAAAAAAAAAACGACGAATGGTATTCCCTCATCTGTGGATGCTAGTGCCAATTACCTAGTTGTATTTCTTGTGTACGGCCCCCTGAGCTTTTGTCCAAAACAGTTGGGAGTGATGCATATTGGAACACAACACCCCACCACCAACAACAGAAAGGACCTGAATTAAGAACTGACTGAAACAGTGAACTTCTGCAAAACTTCTCATGGAAGATTATTGAGGAAGAACTGAGAAAGAGAGGAAAACGTGATTTGGGCAGAATGCATAAGCTCTGGTGGGGTGGGGCAAATGGGGAGAGGGACACGGGTCTACGATTTGTTAAAAAAAATAAAAATAAATTTATGTGAAAAAAATACATTAAATTAAATTAAAAAAAAAAAAAACCAAGTTCACATTCCCACCAGCGGTAGATGAGTTTTCCCTTTCCAGCATTGGTATAATTGTTTTCTTGATCCTAGCCAGTCTTATCTGAGTAGATGTATTTTAAAGTGGTTTTAATTTGCATTCCTTAATTCATTAGTGATGTTGAACACTTTTAAGATGTTTCCTAGCCTTCTAATTCCCTCACTTGTGAAGTCTCTGTTCAGCTTTGTTCTCATCTTTTGAGTGAGTCATTTGTTTCTTTCCTTCTTTGTTTTTTTGAGTATTATATACTCTGAAATCAATGCTTTGTCAGATGTATCTGTGGTGAAGGTTTCCTCCACTCTGTGGGTTTTCTCTTCACTTCCTTAATTGTTTCTTTCGATGTACAGAAGCTTGGAGTTTAATGAGGTCCCATTTGTCAATTGTCGACCTTAATTCTTTCAAAGCTGCTGTCTGATTTAGGAAGTATTTTCCTAAGCCTATGTCTTGTAGTCTGCTGCCAACTTTTTCTTCTATCCCCTTCAGAATTTAGGGGTTCATGCTGAGGTCCTCGATCCATCTAGAGTTGACTTTTGTACAGGGCGAGTGATAGGGGTTTAATTTCATTCTTCTACAAGTGATGATCCAGTTTTGCCAACACCACTTCCTGAAGATGCTGTCTTTCCTCCATTGTGTCTTCTTGGCCCCTTGTCAAATATGAGGTGGCTGAAATTGTGTTGTGCTCAAGTTTGGATCTTCAGTTTTGTTCCATTGGTCAACAGGTCTGTTTTTTGTGCGGTACCAAGTTGTTTTTATGACTATAGCCCTATAGTATAGTTTGAAGTCTGGTGTAGAGATCCCCCCTGTGTTGCTCTTTTCACTCACGGTTGCTTTGGCTATTCAGGGTCTTTTGTTTTCCCAAATAAAATTAAGGACTTTTTTTTTCCAAGACTGTGAAGAAACTCTTGGGGATTTTGATTGGGATTGCATTAATCTGTAAAGAGTTTGGTAGAATGGACATTTTTACTATATTAATTTTCCCAATCCATGACCATGGGAGGTTTTTCCTTCTTCTGATGTCTCTTTCAATTTCCTTCTTCAGGGGTTTAAATTTTTGTTGTAGAGATCTCTGGTGTCTTTGGTTAGGTTTGTTCCTAGGTATTTTATTATTTTTGAGGCTGTTGTGAGTGGGAAGGTCTCCTTATAGTCCTTCTTCAGTTGCTTGTCATTGGTGTAAAGAAAGGCCACTGATTTTTCTAGGTTAATTTTGTATCCTGTCACTTTTCGGAAGCTCTTAATCGTTTCTAAGAGTTTTCTTGTGGAGTTTTTAGCATCCCTTAAGTAAACAATCATATCATCAGCAAAAAGTGGTAGCTTAACTTCCTCTTTTCCAATTAGTACTCCTTTAATTTCCTTTTCTTGCCTTATTGCCCTAGCAAGTGTTTCAAGTACTATATTGAAGGGGAGTGGTGACAGGGGGCAGCCTTGCCAAGTTCCTACCTTTAAAGGGAATGCTTCTGTCATTTCCCCATTTAGGTTGATATTGGCTGTGGGTTTCCTGTATATGGCTTTGATTACTTTGAGGAATGAGCCCTCCAGTCCAATTCCCTCTAAGACTTTAAGCATGAAGGGATGCTGGGATTTGTCAAAGGCTTTTTCTGCATCAATTGAGAAGATTGTGTGGTTTTTGTCTTTCAGTCCATTTATATGTTTTATGATATTTATTGATTTTTGTCTGTTGAACCATCCCTGTATCTCTGGTATGAATCCAACTTGGTCATGATAGACGATTTTCTTGATGTGGATCTATATGCGATTTGCAAGTATTTTGTTCTGCGTCTAGTTTTTCAATTTTATTGGTTAACATTGTGTGTATTTTTTTTTTAAAAACTTTTATGTACATTCAGGCAAAACACTCATACACATAAAAATAAAAATTTTTTAAAGAGCAAACAAATACTGATTTTTTTATGTTTTCCTGGATTTTCTTTCAATTTCTTTACTGAAATAAAATGTGTATAAATGCTTTTTAAAACTTTTATGGCAACCAAGTTCTATTCTTGTTTGGTTATTCATTCTTTTTTAATTTTTTTTTAATTTATTCATTTTTGTATATGTATGAATGTACTATCTGCAGGCAGGTCTGTGCACCCGTGTCGTGCAATGCCTGGACGTCAGAAGAGGTCTCAGATTCCCCTGGAACTGGAGTTCTCCTGGAACTGGAGTCACAGACGGTTCTTAGCCGCCATGTGGGTGCTGGGGATCGAACCCGGGTCCTCTGCAAGAGCGTCGGTGCTCTTAACCGCTAGGCTATCTCTCCAGCCCCTGGTTATTCATTCTTTTAGCATCATATGTACAAAACTAGTAGCTGGAAATATAGCTCAGTGGTAGAGCACTTGCCTAGCATGCATAAGGCTTTGGGTTTGATCCCTAGGACTATAAAAAATAAGAAATTTTTGTTGAATTACAAGCTTTATAGATTTACATTTAATTTGCTTTTCAGATTTTTTTTTAGCTTTAAGCTCTTATATTTTGGTCCTTGATCCATGTTGAATTAATTTTTGTGTATATTGTAAGATAATGCTCCACATTGTTGGTTATGGCATTATTCTGGGATCTATTATTATTGTTATTTTATTATTTGTACTGTCTGCATGTAGGTTGGTGCACCTGTGTCATGCAATGCCACAGAGGTCAGAAGAGGATGCCGGATTCCCCTGGAACTGGAGTTAAAGATGGTTCTCAGCCACCATGTGGGTGCTGGGGATCAAACCCAGGTCCTCTTCAAGAGCAGTCGGTGCTCTTAACCGCTGAGCCATCTCTCCAGCCCCTATTATATTATTATTATTATTATTATTATTATGATATACATATGCCAAGGCGTACATACGGAGGTCAGAGGACAACTTTGTGAAGTTGGCTCTCTCTTTCCACTTTTATGGGGGTTCTGGGGATGGTATTCAAATTGAGCAGTTTATGCATCAAGTGCCCTTACCCACTGAGCCACCCTCACATACCTTTTGTTGAAGATATTCTTCTTTCCTTCAGTGAATGGTGATGATGCCCTTGTCAATATCAGTTAACTGTAGATGTATGGATTTATTTCTAGTCTCAGTTCTAGTTCAGTGATCTATACGTGGATCCTTATGTCAGTATCATAATATTCTGATTATTTTGGTTAATTTTGATTGCTTTGTAGCGACTTCTGAAATGGGAAAGTATTTAAACCTCCAATCTTGCTCTGCATTTCTAAGATTGCTTGGCTCTTCTAGGGACCTTGAATTTCTACATGAATCCTGAGATTGGTTTTCCTGTTTCTGCAGAATTGCCTTATTTTTACCCAGCCTTTATTTGTCAAAGACACCAACCAACAGTTAACAAATATTGACTGGCTGAGTACCTACCAGGAGCCAAGCATAGTGTTAGATTTCAGGAACATCATGGTGAAAAAGCGGTTTTTGCTTTCAAGGAGCTAAGAATCTAGTAGGGGAGACAAACCATCAATCACCGAAAACAGGCAACATGGCTTGAGCTCATCAGGCTGGGTAAGAGGGTGGAGGGAAGCAAGGAAATCTTTTCTAGGGAAATCAGTAACCAGGAAGGTGCCTGAAGCTGGAGGCACTTTGAGAACAGTACTCAGGCAACTAGAACACTAGGTGCCAGGGCTCTGTCAGCAAGTTAGTGTGGTGGAGCTCTCGGTAGCAAGAAAAAAGAGCAGCACTAGATGAGGGTCATCACTTGTCCTGTGGACCCTGGAGGAGTAACTAAGAGTTTGTCCTGGAGCTCGGCATGTCAGCGCCTGCCTATAGTCCTGGCATTCAAGGTGGCAGAGGCAGAGGCAGAGGCAGAGGCAGAGGCAGAGGCAGAGGCAGAGGCAGAGGCAGAGGCAGAGGCAGAGGCAGGCAGATCTCTGTGAGGTTAAGGGAAACCTGGTCTACACAGTGAGTTCCAGGCCAGCTGGAGCTACAGGGAAACCCTGTCTCAAAAAAGAAGAGTTTGTCCTAAAGGCAGTAGGAAGCCACGGAAGCAGAGAAATAACATAATCTGGTTTTTGTTTCCAAAATGCCAGCTCTCTCTGCTCTACGGAAAATAGATCTGGGGTATGATCATAGTCCAAGAGAGATGGCAGAAGTTTGGATGGGGGTGGGGGAGTGAGCCTGAAAACAAAGTGGACAGACCAGATTCACAGATGCAATAAAAAGAAAACAAGGAGATTTTAGAGATAGTCCTTGGTTATTGAAAGGGATTTGATGGTACTGGGAGGGGTGGTTTTCATCAAGATAAAATACACTGGGGAGCTTTGAGGGGATCAGTGTTTTTTACTTTGAGGAATCTTCTAGACATCATTAAGCTGTTTGATCCTCATTCCAAAGCATCCCTGTGAGGAAGCTCTACAGCTCTTTTCCTCGTTTTTCAGATAAGGAAGCAGTGTGCCTGAAAGTTAAGTGGCAAAGCCAGACCAGAGTTGCATTAGTTTAAAAACAACCCCTGTGTGCTTTCTGTTCCAGGTCACCAGAACTGACTTTCTAGAAAGGCTCATCTGAAATAATAGGAGAAAATCATCTATAGCATGCCTGCCCACATATGCCAAGTAACAGGAAAAAATTATCTATAGCATGTCTGCCCACATATGCCAAATAATAGGAGAAAATCATCTATAGCATGCCTGCCTTCAAGTGGCAATTGTTGCTTCTTGAAGCACATGCTATTAGGGTAGGCAGTTTCTGTCTCCTATCTACATAGTTCACCTTCTCAGCATGATTGTTGCTGTTTTTTATTCTGTCTGAAAGATTTCCTACTTCTCTGCTGGTAGAGACCATTGCCACCAGTCTTTGGCCAAGGTATGGAAAACTGAGATTCTGACAACGGAGCCAGAAGCTGGGTGATGAACAATGAATAATGAATAACAAGTCAAAGTGCACTCAGTTTTTTTCCATGTCTAGTGGAGAGTATGAAGAGAAGGAAATGGACAGGTGGTAGGGAATGGGGTAGAATGAAAAGCCAGGAGAAAGAAAGACATATAAATTCAAGGAGGAAGAGGAAGAGAAAGTGTTCGAGGGAATAGGTTAGGGAGGAAACATCCTGCTTCCAAATCAAGACTCTGACATTCTCTAGCTGTATGATGTTATGCAAGTTACTTAGTGTCTCTAAGTGGAAATAAAAATTACACGAACTTTATGGGGTTTGTGTAAGGATTATAGGGAAAGCATGCATGTAATGTCCCGGACACAGTGTGTAGCATGTGGTAAGTTCCCCTTAACTGTCAGCTGCTACTCTGGCTGGACCAGCATGCCCTTTCTCTGGTCTCTGCTTCCCCCAGCAACCCTAGGCTGGATTAGTTCAGATCACCGTGTATGGATCAGGCAGGAAATATCCTATGAGTTTCGACAGACCTAGCAGCTATAGGACTTGTGACAAGAGCAGGGGTCCTGCATTGGCCTCAAAGTATCCCGCTGTCACTCCCAAAAAGGATTCTCGAAGCCCCACAATACCTTAAGTCGTTTTCTTTTCCTTCCCTTCTCTCTTCCCTCCGCCATGTTGATTTCTAGTCCTAACATCTACCTGCCTACCCTGTATTGTGCTCCAATGGCCCTCCAGGACCAAAATCCTGTCCTTCCTCCCGGTTTAGGCACAGAGTGCCTGACTGCTAACCGATTGGCTTGCTTGACACACTTCATCATGATGCCTCTGCCTGCAGCATGCTAGCTAGGTTTGTTCATTGCACCCTTTGAACACTGTTTCAGCCAGCTCCCTTCTCTCAGAATAGTGGCTAAAAGGATTCCCTGGAGTCCCAGGCTTCTTTAGGAATCAGGTGAAGCCATCAAGTCGGCTTCAGAAATGTGCTTGAATTCAATGTGTCAGTCAGGAGAGTAAGGCATGCATTGATGACAAATGTCTAATACTTGCTGGGAGCCATGCAAGATGGGTATATGGGAGAAAGCTGTTACAGTCACTTAGAGATCCAGACTAGTTGGGAATCCATTTTGAACATGTGTTTACATAATCGCTAGAACAGGAAGACGGGATATATGCGCTGGGTTCTGTGTTTAAAGATACTCTAAACTGCTGTGTGGGAGTGAGCCATACCGCAGCACGGATGGAAGAGGGGAGTCCACTGACGAGCCTGATCTGGGGAGATGTGTCAGTGATTTGAACCGTACTGGATGGCAGTGGGGGCAGGGGACGGTGGATCTGGGATATGTTCCAAGGAAAGGCAGACAGGATTTTCTTTTAGATTAGATTTGAAGACTAAGGAGAATGATAGAATCAAGGAGAGTTTTGGCTAGGGTTTTGACTTGAACATGTGGTTGGATGGCATCCATTCTTAACTGGCATTGAAACCACAGAATCCATGAACTTGTTAAAACAAACCTCAGTGATACCTGAAAGGAGCCTCAGCTCCGAGTTCTTTTTATAGGGTGGCCCCTCGGCTGTTTTGCAATGAATTAACAGAAGGAAGCTTTTTAAAAAGGACACACGTGCACAGCCATGGGAGCACAAACACGTCCACCCGTATCTCACCACTCACACTGCTGGACAGCCCCTGGACCTCGCACAGTATTCCCCAGGAGTCCTTCAAGGTCTCTCCCATGTCCCCATTGGTATCTTTTGTTTCTAGGGGGAATGAACATCTGCTGATGATTTTTAGCTAAAGAAAGAACAACCATGGCTGCCCTCACAATGGAGCTTCCTCCTAGGTAGAAGCCCTACTCAGAGGGCTCCTGGGAGGGGGTCAGCAGGAATGAGTGACTTGGTGGTCTGAAGAACCCTTTATCCTGTCAAAGTGCTTTCCAGCCTAGGGAAATGGGGAAACCATAGTGGTAGCATGTCTATTGAACCGAATATGCACGGTCCAAAGAAGCAATCTGTGGCTGTTAAGCACAACTGCTAACTAAATGTACAGTGTGTTGCCTGGGTAGCTCATTACAAGGGAGGGGGTTGTGGAAAAATGGAACTAAAATGAATGCATCTTGGCCACTGACCGGTTAGATCCAGGCAGTTAATTCTGACTGAAGTTTGATTTATAGCCTGAGCGTTTCCAGGGTTCTGAGGCCGGAGTTTGCATCAGTGCTGTAAACAGGTATAAAGGGGCTGGGTTCGGCTGTGGGTTGCTAAACTTTCCCTCAGAAATGGCCAACTGGGCAGAGCCTCCAGCTATGTGCTTGCTGGGATGAAGTAAAAAAGAAAGGGGATCCCTGAAGGTGGGAGAGGTCGGCCTTATTTCAGCCCAGGCTGGGAAGTGGCCTCCTTGGCCAGGAAAATCCCAGGGGATTTGTGAGAGGCCAGAGGCTTCTTTTGAGTAGGAATCAGGATTGTGTGGAGAAGAGTGATTTTCCTTCCTGCCTAGGGAAAGGAAAAGCTTACTAGCTACCTATCTTCCCACCATTATTGACTGGGCCCTTTCTGAAAATTCAGAAAGCAGTATCATCTATGAGTATCTTACTGTATCTGTGAGACAGGCTGTATTGCCTGGTTTTTCAAAAGGATAATAGAACCCAGCCACATGGCTACCAAGTAGATGTGCAGGTTTTGAATCTGGGTCGCTAAGCTCTTGACAAATTATAAGTGAAATTGTTTCTTAGGTGTGGGGACAGGCAGGCTGTGCTCCCTATGCCTAGAGATGGGATCAGGGAGCCACCATCTGTCAGTTAGCCTTACTGCCTACGGTGACCTTCAGGATTCTTTCCAGCCCTAGGAACCAACAGCTCTTCCAATCTCTAGTCCTGTTTCCCATCGGAAAACTTAGTCAGTGGGTCAACGGATGACCCCTAAGGGATCTGGCATTCTACTGGCGCAGAAGGAGGAAAGCCTACTAGGTTTGGGATTTTGCACATTTGTTGTTTTATTGTTTTTAATTTTTGCTCTTTTAGAGTAAATTTTTAAATCTTTCTGGAGACAAACTCTTGCTGTATAGTTCAAGTCAAACACAAGGCAGTCTTCCTGCTTCAAGCCTTCAATTCCCAAATGTTGGGGGCATAGGTGTGAACTACCACATCCCAGTGTAAGGGATTTTTATTGTTATTTGTTTGTTTGTAATAATGGAGGTTGAATCCAAGGCCTCATGCCGGCCAGACAGTTATTCTACCAACTGTGCTATATTGCCAGCTCCCAACAACACACACTTTGGAGTGATGGAGAGCCTTGTGCCTGCTAGGCAGGTGCTATACCACTGAGCTACCCTCTAGTCTGAGCCCAGCAGTTTCCCAAGTGTGACCCATTGAGCCCTACGGAACCCCATAGAGATGTTTCAAGGGCTGTTGTGAGTACCTCTGATTCCGTCTCAGATGTTAGAGATGTACAGGTAATTTCTTTTAAAAGGTGCTACTGTTGTTGTTGTGCGGGGGATGCAATCCAGGGCCTCAACATGTTCAAGTGCTCTAACACTGAACAACATCCCCATCATCAAAGGTGACACTTCTGGTGACAAATGAAGAAAAATAAACAAAATAGCACATTGGGCACCTGCCAAGTAGACAATGAACAAGAGAAAAGTGTGAAAAGTGGGAACTGAGGGGACTGCTGTGGTAGACTTGCTGGTGGTGCATGCATACGTGCATGCATGAGTATTCTCTCTCTCTCTCTCCCTCTCTCTCTCTCTCTCTCTCTCTCTCTCTCTCTCTCTCTCTGCATATTGAGGGAGTTCATGCTGGAATGAAGAGAGGAAAACAAAAGAAAAGGATTGGTTTAGAGTTTGAGTCAGTAGGTGCAAATGGTCAGTTGCCATTCTGAAGAGGAAATGGTAGAAAAGAGAAAGGAAAGCAAGAGCTGGCTACCCGAGGACCAGTGTTTCTGCAACATGTAGGACTGACCACCTTTTCTCTGATAAAAACCTGAAGAAAAGGGGAGCATGAGAGTAGGGTTAGGAAGTCCACCTGAGTTTTGCTTTCCCTTGTATTTTTTTTTTATCTTTTTGAGGCAGGGTGTCCCTTTAGTCCCAGCTGGCCTGGAGCTCACTATGTAGACCAAGCTGGCCTTGAACTCACAGGGTCCGCCTGCCTCTGGCTCCCAAGTGCTGGGACTAAAGGCATGCGCCGCCATGCCTGGCTGCTTTTCCTTGTATCTTTTAATTATTTATTTTTTAATTTGAGACAGTCTCACTATATAGCTGGGGCTGGCCTAGAACTCTATAGATCAGACCAACCTCGAACTTACAGAGATCCACCTGCCTCTGCCTCCAAGTTGTGGGATTAAATTGTGTACCAGCATGCCTGGCTCTTCTTGTCTCCTTTTAGATGCTGCTGCTAAGACAACCTGCCCCATTCTGTGCCCATTTCTCCTGGAAAGTTCACCACTTTCTGCCTGTTTCTGTCAGCTTTCTAGGCTCAAGGCATGGCATAGCATTTGGCAGTAGTTGTCTTTAGACATCATATGAGGTCTTCCCTTGGCTGTTGCTTCTTCCATGCATGCTATCTTAGATAACCAGGGAGATGTGTCTATGGCTTCTGGAGCAGGACGTGACTTGACAGTGGTGGGATTGCTTTCTGTGCCGGGTGGTGACGGGAGGAGACAGACTGGCTGAGTCATCATTGTTATTTCCGTTGCATTCCCATCAATCTCTAAAGGCTATTAAAAGAGTTAGTAACTAAGCTGTAGCTTGACTGTAGTTCTGAACCTCAAAAGACAACCGAAATTCACAATGCAAAGACAGCACAGGAAATGGAATAACAAGAAGGCACTGGCTCTTGACTCTAGGGCTCAGAAGGAAAGTCTGAGCTGATAGACTTAGGGAACACATCCTTGGTCAGTGAGCACAGGACCTACATCTAACGGCTGGATTAGTGGTCTTTCCTTGGACCACTAGTGTGGCTTGGAGAAAGGAAAAGGGAAAGAGAGAACTTTGGCACAGTTTATACACACACGACATTTACCGAACTAAACGAGAGAGTCAAATTTTGTTGCCGTGACAAAATACCTGACATAACTTCAAAAGAGGAAAGATTCATTGAGATTTTGGAAGTCTCAGTCCATTGTCATTGGCTGCATTGATTCTGGGCCTACGGTGAGGCAGAACATCGTGGTGGCAGGAGCATGCGGCAGAGGCGACTCGCCGCATGGCAGACAGGAAGCAAAGAAAAGAGACTGGAAGACAGCCAGTGACTTACTTTCTTCGACGAGACCCTACCCCTAAAATCCCTAGCACCTCCCAAAATTGCACCACCAGCCAGCGAGCCATCGGGTTTCAACATCAGAGACTAGGCCCTGGGGGACATTTCATGTTCAGGTTCTAAGACTGGGCCAGGCATGGGGGGGTGTGCAGAGGTGAGCAAAACGGACATCAACCTTTATCCGAACTTGAGTCTACAGGGAGAAAAATGTTAAATAGTATAAGACATGGTAAGTACTTTCTGTGAGGGTTCATGTGTGTGCAAGTACAAGTGTAATGTGGAGGCCAGAGGACAGCCTCGATTGTCTTTCCTTAGGCACATCTGCCGGTTTTTTGGTTTAGTTTCGTTCATTTGTTTTGAGACTGGGTCTCCCACTGGCCTGGAATTTGCCAAGTAGGCCTGGCTGCCTGGCCTGGCCAATGAGCACCCGGGACCTGCCTGTGTCTGCCTTCCCGGTGCTGAGATTATGAGCACCTGTCACCATGCCTGCCTTTTAAACATGTAGGTCCTGGGGATCGAACTAAGATTTTCACGTTTGCAAGGCAAGCACTTCCTGGGTGTGCTGGAAAGCTTTAGTGTCAACTGGACATACCTGGGTTGACGGAGCCTCAATTGGGGAATTGGCTCCATTGGACTGGCCTGTGGCCATGTCTGTAGAATATTGCCTTCATTGTTGAGTGATGTGGGAGAGCGCAGCCCATGTGGGTGTTCCCACCCCTGAGCAGGTTGTTGTGCATTATATCAGATGGTAGGTAGAGCATGGGCCGGGGGAAGCCAGTAAACAGTGTTCCTCCGTGGCCTGTGCTACAACTCCTGCCTCCAGGTTCCTGCCCTGAGTTCCCACCTTAGGCTCCCTCAGCGATGAACTGTGACCCAGGAGATGTAAGCCAAATAAACCCTTTTGTCCCCCAAGTTGCTAGTGGTCAGCGTGTTTTGTCACAGCAGTTGAAGACAAACTAGAACACCGATCTAGTTCCCCGGTCCCCAAAAGTACTTTGAGAAGTTCAGGGTCAAATACGGGAGTGGCAGCTGGACTAGACTTGGAGAGTCAATATCATCTTCCTTCACGTAAGAAAGGAGTGTCCTTTATTTAGACAAAAAATGAAGGGTAAATAGGTGGTAGCTAGGTGAAGTCAGGTGAGAAGGAAGAAAGCGTGGAAAGCTAGGAGATGAAAGAGAGTGGAAAGAGCTGCATCCGGGGAGGCAAGTGGAGACTGCATCACGAAGGGCCGAGTAAGTGAAGGAGCTTGGACAATATCCTGACAGCAGTGGAAACTATGGGAGGGTGCTATAGTTTTCATTTTGAATAGCCTCAGAAAGCCCATGTGATACTATGGAGAGGTGATGGAACCTTTAGGAGGTGAGGCCTAGAGGGAGAAAGGTGGATGGTTTGGTGCATGCCTCTGAAAAGGGTACCGAGATCCCGGGCCTTCCCTCTCTCTGCTTCCCAGAGCATGAGAGGAGTGAGCAGCTTCCTCTACTGCATGCTCCCAGGTGTGGCCTCCTCCCAAACCCAAAAGTAACAGTTCAACTGGCCATGGGCGAAGCTTACAAAACTGTGACTCCAAACAAACCTTTCCTCTAAGTTGATTATCGCAGGTACTGGTTATAGGAATGAGAAGCTGGCTAATGCCAATGGCTTGCCATTCAGATCAGACTTGCCCTTCAGAGATCTCTGGGGAAGGAATTTAGAAGGTGGTTTGGGAGGATGCGAATTAGGTGAGGGATGATGAGGACAGGATTACACTAGGATGTCTTGCTCCATCACTCTCTGCTTTCTTCCCTTTGAGACCATGTCTCTTACTGAATCCGGAGCTAGGCTGGCAGGCAGCAAGTCCAACAATCCTCCTGTCTTCCCCACCACAGTGCTAGAGTTACAGGTTGTGCTGATTAATTTTTTGTCAACTTGACACAAACTAGATCCACCTGGGGAGGCTGAACTTCATTTGAGGGATCTCTCCCATCAGATTTGTCTGTGGCTGATTGATGTAGACTAGCCCAGACCACTGTGGATGGTGTCCTCTCTGAACATGTGGGCCTGCCCTGTATAACGACGATAACTGAGCGAGCCAGGAGACATAAGCCAGGAGACATTGCTACTCTGTGTTTTCTGCTTTGGCTCCTGCCTTGAGTTCCTCCCTGACTTCCCTCAATGATGGACCATCACTTGGAAGTGTAAGATGAAATAAACCCTTTCCTCCCCAAGTTGTTCAGAGTACTTTATAATAACAATGGAACTCGAACTAGATGGAGCTCTACTCAGTGGCAAAGAAAGATGAAACCATGAAATTTGCAGATAAATAGATGGAAGTAGAGACTGTTCCATCTAAGTGAAGTAACACAGGCTCGGAAAAACAAATGACGCACATTCTCCTTAATTTGTCGATCGTAGCACCAAAACCTTATTTGTGAGTATGCATCCTGATGTAGCTGCAGGAGCCAGGAAAATGGAGAGGAACCAGGAAGGTAAAGGGCAAGAAGGAACCTGAGAAAGAAGAACAGTAAGGGACAAGTGTTACTAAGGGAGAAATGGATAAAATGGGAGTATTTAAATGGGAGGGGGAAGGAGGGTTATACAAGGAAACTTGGGGACAAAGGGAAAGGAGGAGCTCAAGAGAAGTGGGACCATAGGAGACTGGGGAGAAAAATACAAGGGAGAAAAATGGGGAAAATGTGGACACTTTAAATGGGGAAGGCATGGAGGGAGAGTTAGACAAGGAGGGAGAGAGAGGAGAGATAAATAATGCCTAGCTAGTGTGAAAAACCAGAAGGAATCATACTCGTGTAACAACCTAATGACAGATTGCACATACAATATCTCTACATGAGTCCATTGCATAGCTGAAGGCTACATAACAAGAAACAGTGCCAGAAAAGAGAATCCCTCCTTTGAGTTGTTGGCCAGGGTAGTCCAAGAGACTCCTCAAATTACACAGGCTATTGCCACAGCCCTTGATTGCCTCCCAGAACTTGAAGGTAAGACCCTATTGCTGAAGACTGGACATACTTAAGAGACCAGAATTGGAGCAATGGAGCTGGAACTGGCCTGGAAGCCACTTCCCCTGAAGGCTAGCTCCCACAGCTTTGGAGAGCACTACTACTCAAGCTGCTAAGCGAGAACATCAATTGATGGTCAAACACCAGCTTTAAGACTAAATAACCGGGCTGGAGAGATGGCCTAGCGGTTAAGAGCACTGACTGCTCTTGCAGAGGACCTGGGTTCGATCCCTAACGCCCACATGGCAGCTGAGAACTGTCTGAAACTCCAATTCCAGGAGAACTCCAGTTCCAGGGGAATCCGATGCCCTCTTTTGACCTCCGAGGCATTGCACGACACAGGTGCACAGACCTGCATGCAGACGGTACATTCATACACATAGAGCAAAATTAATTAATTAATTAGTTAAAAAGATGCAAAATTCTAAAAAAAAAAAAAGACTAAATAATCACATCAGTGACTGGCACAGCATATGATATCGGTGCAGCATATGATATTGGTGCAGTAGTGGTGCTTTTAGCATGAGGGGCAATCAACAGCTGCACAATTGGACTTAAAGCCCACTTAATTGGAGGAAACTCAAGTGTGGCACTGTAAACATAGCCAAATACAAATGGATGGAAAAGAGCTCATAGATGTTAGAGAAATTTCCAAGGCTGTCACATCCTTAGACTAATGTAATTTCTTCTTTTTCTTCTTCTTCTTCTTCTTCTTCTTCTTCTTCTTCTTCTTCTTATTCTTATTCTTCTTATTCTTCTTATTCTTATTCTTATTTTTATTCTTATTATTCTTATTATTCTTATTCTCCTCCTCCTCTTCCTTCTCCTTCTCCTCCTTTTTCCCCTCTTCTTCCTCCTCTTCCTCCTCCTCCTCTTCTTCCTCTTCCTCTTCCTCTTCCATCTTTTTTAGATAGGGTTTCCCTGTAGCCCAGCTGGCCTGGAGCTCCCTATGTAGACCAGGCTGTTCTTGAACTCACAGAGATCCACTGCCTCTGCATCCCACTAATGTCATTTTTTTATTTATTTTATTTTATTTATTTTTGTATGTGTATGAATGTACTGTCTGCATGTAGTTTTGTGCACCTGTGTCATCCAATGCCACAGAGGTCAGAAGAGGGTGTCGGATTCCCCTGGAACTGGAGTTAAAGACAGTTCTCAGCCACCATGTGGGTGCTGGGAATCAAACGCGGGTCCTCTGCAAGAGCACTCTGTGCTCTTAACCGCTAGGCCATCTATCCAGCCCCCATTTCTTACTAAGTAAAAAAATACATATTTTACAGTCACGTATTCTGGTCACCACTCATCAAAGAAGCTTGTTTTGCATGATCACACACAGACATTGTCTGTGAATTGCCGAAGCCTAAGTGGCACAACCACAGTGCAACCTCTACACCTAAGGCTCATGCAAACATAGAACAAGGGGTAAAGAGGACGCTAATGAATCTCTCAACTCTCATTAATGAAGCTCCCTCATGCAACAGAGGGCCAGGAACATGAAAGGGCGCAAATGGTCAAAGCGGGGAGATTAGGAGTCTGCAGAGTATGGGTCCTTGGACAAGGGTCCTATATTAAGCTTCATTCACCCAGGGCTCAGAGACCATTTTGGAAGAGGGGGCAGAATGATTGTAAGAGCCAGAGAGGAAGTGCATGACCATATGGAAAGAGTCTTACGAGCTCCTGGGACCCTGCTCATATGAACCTACGGCAATGGTGTTAGCATGCATAAAACCCATGCAAACTCAAGCAGACAAAAACCCAGCATGGAACTGGGGAAATGGGAAGCAGACCCCAATCTTAGCTGAGGAAATATTGGCAGCTGATTACTGCTGGGTGAGGAAGAGCTGATGTTCTTAAAGCGAGGGCCTCTGGATAGGCTGATTAGACCTCAGTGGATGAACTTGCACTGAGGAATATCTGGGGACACTAACTTGACACAATAGGCCTTAACACAAATGACAAGAATGTATAAATTCCAGTTGGGGGTGGGACTGTGGGAGCGCTCCAGTGGGGAAGGAGGGAGAAAGGTGATTAAGACTGATTGAGATCTTCTGTATGAAATACACAAAATTCAATTAAAAATGAAAAGCAGCTGGGTGTGGTGGCACACACCTTTAATCCCAGTACTTGGGAGGCAGAGGCAGGTGGATCTCTGTGAGTTCAAGGCAAGCCTGCTTTACATAGCAAGCTCCAGGTCAGCTGGGACTAAAGGGAGACCCTGTCTCAAAAAGATGAAAAGAAAAAATTAAAAGAAATCAAAGTAGAACACAGGTACATGTGCTGCCACCCCTGGCCTTCCACGTGGTTGCTGGGGATCTGAACTCAGATCCCCTTGGTTGCACAGCAAGTGCTCTTATCCACTGAGTCATCTCCCACGCCACTTGGTTGGATTTTAATCCCAGATTTTCCACTAGCTGTTCGACCCTGGGACAGGTTCCTTAGTCTTTTTGTTCTCCAGTTTCCTCATTTAGGAGGCTATATTCCTTATAATGATCAAGTAAAGGAATACATAGCATGCTTGCAAATATGTCTGAAATATAGGAAACATTCAATCAATGTTAATCATTATACGCAACAAAAAAGAATACTCTCCATAGAAATAAGGGCAGCTCAGATCTGGAGATGCAAACTTCACGTTGTCCGTGGGACCCTCAAATGGAAATTTACTACATGAATCTGAGGCTCAGGAAACATTTGGGCCAGAATAGGAACTTGAAAGTGATCAGTTTATAAATGGTCATTGAAGCCTTAGGAGATAGTGAGAGAGAATCTGTAAAGTAGGAAGAAAAGAAGGCTTAGGAGCGAGCCCCAAGAGTGTCCAATATCCGTGGATGGACAGAGGCCAAGGAGTCCACTGAGGTAGCTGGACAGCACCCAGAGAGGTGGGAGAAAAATTGGGAGGCGCTGGGGGTAGGTTAACAGGAAAGCACTTGCCTAGCAGGCGCAAACGCCCTGCCTTCCATCCCTGGCACTGGGGAGAAAAAAAACAAGAGGAGTGCAGCAGGTTCGCAGAAGCCAAGCTAAGAGAACGTGTCAGGATAGAGGCAGAGGCCGGCCGCGCTAGGGCTTACGAGAGGCCCATATAGGGGAAGAGTAGAGATGGACATTGGGATTTAGACCCAAGGATTTAGACCCATTGAACTAATGGTTTCTACAGAGGATTAGAAATGACCATCATGTTACATGGGGCTGAAGAGTGGGAATGAAGACCTGGAGAGAGCCAACATAAGTGGCTTTTTCAGGAAGTTTGTGAAAAGGAAATGAGAGCAGAGAACTGAAGACTGTGGGCGAAGAGCGGTAGGCCTCGGTGTCCACGGGAAGGAAACACTGAGCCAATACAGAGAGAGGGAGAGGTGCAAGGTGCTAAAGAGAGATTAGCTGAGGCTTGAGATTACTGGGGCTGTGGGAACAGCACACAGTCTTGGAGGTCACACCAAGGGGGAAGAGGAAAGAGTTAGAGTTAGGGGAAGGGGAAGACAACAAATCAACTCAGGTTAGACCATGGGAGGTTACTGCCTGAAGGCTTCTCTTTCTTTGTGGAATTGGATGAAGAGGTTGTGGCAAGGCTAGAAGTCTACAGATGACAGAAGACATTGTGTATCTCACGGAGCAACCTCAGAGATGGAAGTGAGTGCCTGACGGGGAATCAAAGAGGAATTACTCAGTCACACTGAAGCCCTGGTGCATTTTTTTTTTTTTTTGTCTTTTTGAGACAAGGTCTCCCTGCAGCCCCAGCTGGCTTGGAAGTCACTGTGTAGAACAGGCTGGCCTTGAACTCAGAGATCTGCCTGCCTCTGCCTCCTGAGTGCTGGGATTAAAGGCGTGAGCCACCATGCCCAGCACATTTTTAATGGTTCCCATCCATGTGTTTGGGATTTTCCAATCAGTGCTTACTGGTCCTGGGGAAGGAGCAGAAAGGATAGACATTTTGAAATTGTCGATGTTTGGGATTTTCAAGATGGACGAAGGATGTTCAATGAGGTAAGAAAAGTGAGTAGTTGCTGGGAGTGGTGGCGCCTGTCTTTAATCCTAGCACTTGGGAGGCAGAGGCAGGCGGATCTTTGTGAGTTCAAGGCCAGCCTGGTCTACAGAGTGAGTTCCAGGACAGCTGGGGCTACAGGGAGACCCTGTCTCAAAAAGACAAAAAAAAAAAAAAAAAGAAAGAAAAAGAAAGAAAGAAAAGTGAGTAGTTTAAGTGACTGACAATACTTGTCCTTCTGCTTGAGAACCATCTGTTCCTGCTATTGCCTTAATTCCTCTCTAGTCTCTATTGTACGTCATATCTTCTGCTACCCAAGGCCTTGAGCTTACTGAGCTTCTCTTTCTCCTCCTCCTCTCTCTCCCTCCCTCTCTCTCCCTCTCTTTCTCTCTCTCTCTCTCTCTCTCTCTCTCTCTCTCTCTCTCTCTCTCTGTCTACTTTTGCCCCCATTACTGACTGAAGACCCTCAGCTTGTGGCCTCTTCAGATTCTACAGGACAGATGAGCTTTGGATGAACACATTGGTCATTGCTGTGCTGTTGCCAGATGGCACAGACTATCGCTGACCAATGGCCAACCTATAAGTTTTCCTGCTCAGTGTAAGAGGCTTATGCCTGATCCAGCCAGCTATATTCAGCATGATCATTCTTTAGAAAGTGTTTTAGCCGGGCATGGTGGTGAACACCTTTAATCCTGGCACTTGGGAGGCAGAGGCAGGCGGATCTTTGTGAGTTCAAGGCCAGCCTGGTCTACAGAGTGAGTTCCAGGACAGCTGGGAGACCCTGTCTCGAAAGCACCAAAAAAAAAAAAGAAAAAAAAAGAAAGAAAGAAAGAAAGAAAGAAAGTGTTTTAGAGAAGCAGAATGGTTATGAATTTGGGTTCTGGGCCAGCTGCAAGCCTGATAACCTAGTTCAATTGAGTGGGTTCAATCCATAGAACCTACATGGTGAAAGGAGAGCACAGACTCCTGCAAGCTGTCCTTCGACTGCCACTCTCACACCATGGCATATGTGTGTGCACACACAAGTAATTAAATAAATGCAATGAAAATATAAATTTTAGGATTAGAGAAATGGTTTGGTGATTAAGGACACTGCCTGCTCTTGCTGGAGACCTGGGTTTGGTCCCCAGCACTCACGTAGTGGCTAACACTCATTTGTAATTCCAGTTCCAGGAGATCCAATACCCTCTTCCGATTATTGCAGATATGCACACATGTGGTGCACTTATATACATACAGGTAAAACATTCACACGTAAAATTATTTTGTTTGTTTTGTTTTTGAGACAGGGTCTCCCTATAGCTCCAGCTGGCCTGGAACTCACTCTGTAGACCAGGCTGGCCTTGAACTCACAGAGATCCACCTGCTTCTGTCTCCCCAGTGCTGGGATTAAAGGCGTGGACCACACCCCACACACACACATTTAAAGATGGTTCTTAGCCGCCATGTGGGTGCTGGGAATCGAACCCAGGTCCTCTGCAAGAGCAGTTGGCACTCTTAACCACTGAGCCATCTCTCCAGCCCCATGTAAAAATTTTGAAATAATTTGGGCTCTAAGCCAGGGCTAGTGATACAGGCCCATAATTCCAGCCATTCTGGTAACCTTCTCTCTAGCCCTAAAATTTATATATTGATTGATTGATTGATTGATTGATTGATTGATTGATTGATTTTCATGCATGTGCCGTGGTGCAAGAGTGGAGGTCAAGGAACAAAACCATAGAGTGAGCTTAAGGCTAGCCTAGATAGCTTAGTGATGTTCTGTCTAAAAAATTTTTTTCGTCTTTTTGAGACAGGGTCTCCCTTTAGTCCCAGCTGGCCTGGAGCTATGTAGATCAGGCTGGCCTTGAACTTACAGAGATTGGCTGGCCTCTGCCTCCCAAGTGCTGGGATCACAGGGTTGCGCCACCACACCCAGCTCTCTAATTTTTTTTTAAAAGTAAAATGAGTGCTGGGATTACCTTTCAGTGACAGAGTGCTTGTCTAACAAGTGTAAGACCCTAGGTTCAATCCCCAGTACCACAGACACAAGAAAGTGTTCTGGAACTTAGACACCTTGGTCTGAATCCAGACTGGCCCCCTTAGTGTGTGGCCTTGGGCAATTTACTTCACCTCCCTTAATTCCAGTTTCCTCCTTTCTAAAATAGATTCAACAATACAAGTGCCTGCCTTATCAGCTCTTTGTAGGGATAAAATAACGGATGACAGACAGCACTTAGCACAAACCCCACACACAGTTCTTCCCCTGTAAACATTACTGTTATGCTAGTGTGATCAGTTTTCTGGGAAGGGAATACAAAGTGCCTAGTAGACTTTCAGACAAAGCTTAAGGAGGTAGGATCCAGGCTCTAGCACTGCCGAATGAACAATCTTTTCTTTCCAGCAGTTCTTTGCCTTTTCGGGTCTGCTGACCTTTCCCTAGGGAATGCTTGTTAACCCCATGAGTTCTAAAGGTCTGAAGCCTTCCAACAACTGAATCTGCCTTGGGTAGGGGACCCAGCTGCTGGGTCTGCTTGTTGTCATCTGGGAAGAAATCCTGGCAGCCTGACCCCTCCAGCCCATTCTTTGGTTTCTATGAGTCACAGGCCTCTATGCAAATCTGGCTCCTTCTGGAAGAGGCCTGGAGGAGTGGGGGCAGAGGAGGGAAGAAAGGAGGAAGCTAGCTGCAGCTTTGCTTCTTTTGGAGTGTTATCTTGGTTAGCTCAAATTGTGGGAACTTAGGACTGGAGAGATGGCTCAGTGGTCTTGAAGAGGACTGGGGTTTGAATCCCAGCACCCACATGGTGGCTAACAACCACCCGAATCTCCAGTTCCAGGGGATCTGACACCCCCTTCTGACTCTGTGGGCATTGCACAACAAGGTTGCACTTACATACATGCAGGTAATTCATGCATACATTAAAAAAATAATAAAATTTTTGCCGGGCGTGGTGGCGCATGCCTTTAATCCTAGCATTTAGGAGGCAGAAGCAGGTGTATCTTTGTGAGTTCAAAGCCAGCCTGGTCTACAGAGTGAGTTCCAGGACAGCTGGGGCTACAGGGAGACCCTGTCTCTAAAAGATCAAAAAAAAAAAGTAATAAAATTTTTTAAAAGAAAAAGAAAATAGTGTCAACAACTATGGGAATCTTTCCCTATAGCCTTCGTGACAGAATCTGAGACCCTACTGTGACCAGACTGGACTGGAGGGGACATTTCACCTGCTTTGCACAGCCCCAGATGGCTGATGTGTGAGCAGTACCTCCTCAGGTTCCCTGAGAGCTAGGACACCCGTCTCTCTCTCCTATGCAACTCCCCTGAAAATTAATATAAATTGCCGACACAGGAACTCAGAAGTCATGGCATGGGCTGGAGGCTGGGTTTCTAGAAAGTCTTTATGAGACTTCTTTATGAGAGTCACAGAACTGGTCCCTGGTCATTTGGGCCTGAGCTGATATTTTCCAAAGCGTCTTTGCTTAGGATTAATGATTAGTGGTATGAAATAATTTCAGGTGGCTTATGTCTGAACATTTTTTAACTTTAATAGCCAAGAATTTATTTTAATATGTTTTAGAAAAAACTTTAATTAGCACATTAAATGTGCTGGCTTCAGGACATTATTGCTTAGAAACATGCTATAGTTTTATTAAGCATTTTATTTAAGAAAAAAAACATTAAACAGATGCCTGGGGTAGCTGTTAAACATGTGACAAAAGTGAAGGTGACTTGAGTTTGAGATTCACTAGGCTTGAGCAAATAATATCTTTCCTGCTGTGTCTTTTGTCCTTATCCCCAGACTTAGGGTGGCCACTTTGGGAACTGTCTGGTAAGCATATCAATGTGTGTGGTCAACTGTCATTTCAATGGGACAAAGCCAAGAGTCTCATCTTCCTTTCTTGGCCTTCCGGTCTCTGTCAAGTGCTCCTGTGTCTCTCTGTCTCTCAGTACCCGTCCCCTCAAATCCTTCCCTTCCATGTCAGTAGTTGCACTGGCCAATGGCTATTCTCCGTTAGAATATCTCTTGTACCACGCAAGCCCTACTGGCAATCATCAGCCATTTGAGTATCGAGCCTCAGCCTGCAGTCAGGCCTCACTACCCAATTAATCTTCCTCTAGCACAACCTTCACTATGACTTTCCCCTGCATTGGTGCTCCAGTGAGTATCAGGTCATGGCCAAATCCTGAAGCGGCCCTGTGATACAGCTCTAGCCTACCACCTGCCCATGTGTCTCATCTCTTCTCTCAGCCCCATCTTGGTCTTTGCCACTCCTCACATGCACTGTATGGACTTCTATGGTTGGCTCTCTCCCATAGCCCTCAACTAAGATCCTTCCGTCCAGCCTTGACATTTGCTTACTCTTATTTTTTAAAGTATTTTTGTGTGTTGCTTTTTGCTACTGTTTTGAGACAGGGTCTTACTCAGTAGCTTTTGGAGTCACAGCAGTCTTCCTGCCTCAGACTCCCAAGAGCTAGGGCTATAGACACGAAACGCTCTATTTGTGTTTCTTTCATATTTTCCTAAGTAGATTCAGGTCGTTTGAGTAATGATGTATGCTTTCCATTTCTTGTAACCTCTTTGCTCCTTAGCAAGGTATCAGGCACACAGTAGGTGCGGTTTGGTCTGCTCTGAGCTGAAAATAACAGAAAATCGAGCCTACAGTAGCTTAAATAAATAAAAGGAGGGTTTTTTTCACATAATGAAATTTTTTTTTTGGTCTTTTCGAGACAGGGTCTCCCTGTAGCCCCAGCTGTCCTGGAACTCACTCTGTAGGCCAGGCTGGCTTTGAATGTACAAAGATCCGCCTGCCTCTGCCTCCCAAGTGCTAGGATCAAAGGTGTGCGCCACCATGCCCGGCTTCACATAATAAAAATTTAAAGGCCGTTGGTTGGCTGTTCTGCCATCCATAGCAAATCAGCTTTCGCCATCATATTTTTTGCCTTGTAATTGCAAAATGGCTACTGCGAACTCAAGTACTGCATCTTCGTCTCAGCAGGAAGTAGTAATTGCTTTCTCCTCACCAGCTTTGTCTTGGTTTTTTGTTTGTTTTATTTGAAGGGAAAATTTCCAAGACACTACCCCTTATATTTCATTAACTATGTCATGTGATCACTCTTAGATCTGATTTAGATCAGTTTAACACTAGCCTGGGTCTGGAGTTGGATCTTCCCTGCCTGGCATGGAAAGATTTGTACAAGCAGTCTGCACAAAGTGCATGTTCGCAAGCAAGAAGGTTCAGAGAATGGCTGTTAGGTAGGTGTCTACCACGGGGCCTAGTAAAAACTGATTCATACAGCTACTGGTCTGTTTTGGTCCTGAGTCAGATTCCGAGACTTGCCAGGGTTAAGACCAAGAGGTTTCCAGGGGAAAGCTATCTTCTTTGTGTCACCTAGCTGCGTCTAAGTGCCCCTGACTCCTGGATGGAAGGCAGGTGTGGGTTCTCAGCTCTGCCTCCTCTGGCTGAGAGGAAGTCTGGGTAGGCTCGAGGTTACCCCATTTGATGACTGCTAGGTAAGAAAATGGATTCTCCCCATGACCCGACTGCAGGTTGAGCAAGGAGGGAATGAAGAGGATTGCTTCTTCATGGAGAAAATGACCTCTGCCTTTGGACCTTTGGTTTCCATCTGATTTTCTGGCATAGTTGTGAAACTGAATTTGTAGCCAATGAAACAATACAGAAGAGATTTCCAAAAGCAAATTATATAGTGTTATTTATTAAAGCAACAACTAGATAGAGTGAGAATATCCAATAATAGAGATTTAAGTTCTTAGACTGTTCACTTTGGTAATATTAGTTTATATAATATGGCTACCAAATGTGACAACTACATGACTCTGGTGAATCGTAAAAATACATGTGCAGAATAATGTTAGGTAGAAAGGTAGGAAAAGAGAGTAGGTACATACTGGTCTGTAAAATGTACACGTATGCTTTGGCAAATCCAGGGGACATTTGCCAAGTTTGAAATCAAAGCCACAGCAGGATGGGGATATAGCTCAGGTGTAGCTAAGTGGAAGAGTATTTGCCTGGCAAGCACTAGGTCCTGGGTTCTATCCCAGCACTGTAGAGGGAGAAAGAAGGTATGAGGCAACTGAGACCTGTGTATCGAAATGGAACGACAACAGTGAGGCAGTGGGAGGTCACCGGTGGGGAGTTCGGTTCAGCCGTAGTCTAAGTAGTGGGAAATGCAGTACTCGGTGTTGTTCCCTTTCATGTCAAAGACAGAAAAGTTCAAGGTAGACCTTGAACGTGAAGCCGGGCCTATTCTCTCTCTGAGTGCAGAGAGAGAGACCTAGTCTCCATGGGTACATACCATCGCTCTGCCTAGAAAGTGGTAAGACCCCCTTTTCTGTCTCATAGCTGACAAAGCATTGTGATGAACAGCTCCACTCCCGTTCTCGAGCAGTGCACGTTACTGTGCACAGACCCAGTGTGAGTTCCTTCCTGAGGTTTCTTGGCATGAGCTGTATTTCCCCCTCCTGCTATCATCCAACATTTACAATGTGAATTTCTGGACAGGACATGAAGAAAAGCCAGACCTCCTACTCGGGCTGTTTGGCTGGAAGCTGCGCAAAGGGTGTGGTGTTGATGTAGAAGATAGTGCTCTCTTAAGAGTTTTCTGAAGATGATTTTTTTTTGCTGGTTCAGGTTTTCCAGCTTTACTCAAGGGTCTGAAGGCAGAAGGGAAACAGGATGGGTGTGTATGTGGGCCAGTCAGGAGGACAGTCTTGTTTTTCCCCTTTCCTGACCACTTGCTACCCAGAAAGAGCTGTCATACATTAAGTACTTACTCCATGGGGTGTGCTTCACTCGTTGTATCTCACTCAGTCCTCACAGCAGTGTGGCCAAGTGTTACCCCCACATTTTGTTGTTGGGAAACAGGCTAACAACTTACTCAGAGTCACTTACTGAGGGAACAATGAAATCAGGATTCACTCAATACAATTTCTTGAGTCACCTACTCCATAACAAGCCTTCTGCTGGATACTTGGCAACTATGGTCAAGAAGAAGCCACTCCCTTCAGCAATCGACAGACATGGTAGGAGGTGTTATAAACAAGTAAGCAGGCAGTGATGGAACGGGATGCTTCCTCCTCTGAGGAAAAAGAAACAGAGGCTCTGACAGCACTGCAGGAAGGAGGGGTACCCATCCCATGAAGGAATGGGAGGTAGGGTGTCAGCAAGGGCTTGCCACAGGGTTTGATGTCTGGGCTGGATCTGGAGGAAGTGTCAGCAAGTCAAGGACATGGAGAGATAAAAGGGGTAGTCAGAACAGAGCATTGCCAAGTATGAAAAGAGAACTAAGAAGCAAGACATATATACCTGCAATCCTAGTACTCAGAGAGAGGTTGAGGCAGGAGGATCAAAAGTTCAAGACTACTGTTGGACGTAGTGGTGCCCACCTTTAATCCCAGCACTCGGGAGGCAGAGGCAGGTGGATCTCTGTGAGTTCAAGGCCAGCCTGGTCTACAGAGTGAGTTCCAGGACAGCTGGGGCTACAGGGAGACCCTGTCTAAAAAAGACCAAAAAACGTTCCAGACTACTAGGAGACACATAAGGAGTTCAAGGCCAGCGTAAGCCCCAGAGCATAAGAGTCAGGGTGGCAGGGGAAATCGTGCCTTGAGAAACTGGATGGAGCTGTTCAGTAGGTAAGGGCAGGCTATGAGGTGAGACTGAAAAGTGGGCAAGGGCTCTTTGGGAAGAGCCTGTGGGCCATGGGAACGAGTCAGGGTTTCATTCCCAGTGCAATAAAGAGCACAGGGCAGCTCTGAGTGCGGAGAGTGACATGATCTGACTGGCACTCTCTTTGGCTCTGCCTGGCTGCTACCAGGAGAATAGATTGCCAGGGACCAAGAGCAGAAGTGGCCGTTCCAGTTGTACCAAGCACGTCATAAGGGCTTAGTCCAGGGTGGTAGAACCAAGCGAGTCAGATAGGTAGTTTGTATTTCAGGAAGAGTCGTCGCACTTCCCTGCGAACCTCAGGTAGGGAAAGAATGGGAATGTGATCTCACTTTGCCAGGGCAGAAGAGAGACAGAAGAGTGTGACTGTTGATATACATACATGAACACCTGAGGCATGTGTGCATATTATCATGTGTCTAGTACTGTTGAAGCCCTTTATGAATACTTCATGTTCATAATAACTGCTTTTGTTAATGTCGTTTTCCAGATGTAGAAATGAAGCACAAAAAGATTAAACAACTTGGCCAAGACCATACAGCTGAGTGTCAGACTTGGACTTCAAATTCCCCGTAGTCTCACTCTAGGTTTCTGTGCTGCTCTGTCTGTAGGTCATTCATTCACAATACGTTCTAGAACCAGAGGCAAAATGATCTACAAAACAAGAGCCAGTCTTTGCCCTCACGGAGTTCACAGTCCAGCGGAGGAGGCGGATATTAACCAAATGACTACACAGACAGATGGGCGCATGCACGTAGAGGCCAGAATAGGGGCTTAGGCATAGTCAGGGACATCAGAGAAAGCTTCTCTGTGAAGCAGATGCTCGAGGTGATAAATAAAGGATGTATAGGAGCTACTGAGACAAAGATGGGAAGAACAGTGCTCCAGGTAGAGGAGGTAGCACGGATAAAGACCATATGGTGGGCAGAAACATGGCTTCCTTCAACCGCCACCTAGCTTCCTTCACTTCCTTGACCTTCTCCCACCCCCCCTTTTTCTATGCTAGCATAACTGAACAAAGGCCCCCTCCACTGCCATCTTTTATCCCTGTTCAGCTAATCCCACAGCGTCTTCCCCTGCTGGGAGCATGAAGCGTCCCTGCACTTTGTCAGCCCACACCTATCCCACCTCTCACTCCAGCTGTTCTTTGACTCTTGCATTTAATTTATTAGTTTGTTTGTTTAATTTTTTTTTGAGACAAGGTCTCACTGTGTACCATTTGCTGACCTGGCATTCGCTATATAGACCAAGTTGGACTGCCTATGCCTTCTGACTGCTGAGATTAAAGGTGTTCAATACCACATCCACTTGTTTGATTTCTAAAAATATTTTATTTATTTATAATTTTTAATTTTTATGTGTATGAGTGTATTGCCCAGATGTATGTAACTGTACCCATGTCATGCGAAGCCCGTGAAAGTCAGAAGAGGGTGTTGGATACCCTGGAACTGGAGTTAAGGACTGTTATTAGCTGCTATATGAGTGCTGGGAACTGAACCCATGTCCTCTATAAGACCAGCCAAGTGCTCTTAACTGCTGAACTGTCTCTTCAGTCCCCTGACTGTTGGATTTTTTGAGATAATGTCTCTTGTAGCCCAGGCTGGCCTCAAACTCCTGATCTTTCTGTTTCTGCCTCCTAAATGTTAAGATCAATCCTTGACTAGTTTTGAAGTCACGTTTTATTTATTGCGTGTGGGTGAATGCATGCATTCCATGATCTGCGTGTGGACGTCAGAACACAACTTTTTGGGAGTCAGTCTTTCCTTCCACCATGAGGGTCCTGGGGATCCAACTCAAGTCCGTGGACTTCACAGAAGGTGCCACAGTTTGCTAAGCCATCTCAGCAGCCTCAGCTCTTTGATTCTTGACTTTTTCAAGACTTCCTTAGGAAGTGGAGCTTCGATCTTAACCTCACCCCACAGATGCACTTACCCTTAGCTCCCCAAGATGTGAAGGGACCCCTGCACTTTTCATATGCCATGGAACACCCTATGTTGAGGCTGCAAGGCATCCATGCTTCTTGGCCAAAGGAATGTTTTCCAAAGTACTCCTTGATGCCTGGAAGAAGGCAAGGACACTAGGAAATGCCCAGCTCCTACAATCCTACCCAGTGCCCAGGCTCATGCTGTAGTCCTTCCTAAGTTGTCATTCATTGTCATAACAAACATTATGAGGCAGTGATGTTATTTAAGTTGTTTGTCATGTCCCTGCATCCCCGTGAGCTCTGTGAGACTATGGGACAATACAGTCTTTGACTGTGTGTCTTATAAGCCACAGGGTCTATGCTCTGCAAATACTTTGATGTTTTATTCAGTGCTGGGAAATAAACCCAGTGCCTTGCATGTTCTAGGCAAGCATGCTTCCACTGAGCTACAGCTACCCCTCCCCCAACACTTGTCCAGTAAATACTTGTTGCATTGAATTGATGACCCTATTGCATCAAGGCAGCATGGCCTAGGGCAACAGCATTTAGAGGGTCTCTCGACTACCTTCATGGCTTGGACAATTGGTTTTAATTTTCTTTCTTTTTTTTTTTTGAGACAGGGTCTCCCTATAGCCCCATCTGGCCTGGAACTCACTCTGTAGACCAGGCTGGCCTTGAACTCACAGAGATCCACCTGCCTCTGCCTCCCAAGTGCTAGGATTAAATGTGTGCACCACCACACCTGGCTTAAACACAGTTCTTAGCCACCATGTGGGTACTGGTAATCAAACCCAGGTCCTCTGCAAGAGCAGTCAGCGCTCTTAACTGCTGAGCCATCTCTCTAGCCCTTCACTTTTATTAATTTTTATGTCTATGATTGTATTGCTTGTATGTATGTAAGTACATCTGTGTCGTGTAAAGCCCACGGAAGCTGGAAGCAGGTGTTGGATCCCCTGGAACTGGAGTTACAAGTGGTTGTTAGCCATTATGTGGGTGCTGGGAATCAAACCCTGGTCCTCTGCAACAACAGCCAGTGCTCCGAACTGCTGAGCTGATTCTCCAGCCTTGGTTTTACTTTTCTGAGCCTCATTTTCCTCAAGTCTAAAATGAGTAGAGTGACACCTTCATCCTAGAGGGCTATGAGCATGCACAGGACATTTGGTGACCTTCAAAGTCCTTTCCAAACTGGTGTGGGGAGAGCGGCCTCCCACTCACTCTAAGTCACCCTTTCAGTTGTCCAGTTGTCTCTAGAACTGTAGTTCTCAAATTTGAATTGATGCACATCCTTTACAAATTAACTTTTCTGAGTTAAAAAAGGAGAAAAATGATGATGTAGTATTTTATAAAGCCAAATTTGTTCTTCTCTCTCTCTCTTTTGCAAATCTAAAAATGTCATTCCAACTTTGAGATGTTAAAACTTCCTTTTGTTGATGACATCTCCTTTAGTACAGAACAGTTGTTTAAAAATGTCCTTACTTGGTCACATGAACTGTTGGTCCCACTATGCCAGAGCCCCTAATAACAAAGTCAGTACTGGTTGCCCAGAGAAAGGACCCTGGGCCAGGCAGTGGAGATGAGGCCTTTAGAGCAGGCTTTCCAGAGAAGAGTCAAGAAGGCTGAAATAGTATGTTAGGCAATGCAGGATGGGAAAGACACAGGCAGGAATGTTGGGCCAAAGTCTTGGAACTTGTACACTGTGGGTGCCAGCCAGAAAGTCAGCATCTCTAAGCTGCCCTGCCTGGATGCTGTGGTGATGTGGGGTGTTGAGATGAGGAAGCAAATTGCTCTATCCCACACCTGCCTGGATCCTGGGTAAGAATGGAAACCTCCAGGCCACTGCATCAGAGAGCACCTGAGCTCTTCCACTGAAGCCCATAGGGGGCTGTTGTAGCCACTCTGCTTTAGATCCTTAACCAGACTTTTGACTTTTACTCCCAATGTCTCTTGTCCAGGCAGCTTCAGTAATGCAGGGATCGCTCAGCTCTGTGGGAACGCCAGGAGTCCACATGTGGGACACACAGGCTTGTCACAAATCCCAGATATCCCCTCACCTGCCTTTCATACACCAAGCTACACACAGGGAGAGGACAGAAGTAGGGGACAAGGCTGGCTCCTTGCCCTGGAATGCCTCGTGGCCTGCCTGGGGATGTGGGCAGGGAGGTGAGGTACAGCTCTCTGCCTGCTGTGTAACCTCTGGCCTTCAGGCTGCACCAGGAAGCTCCGGCAGCTGTGAAGGCCAATACTTTCAGGAGGACTAACACTGTTGGACCTGAGCATGTGCTTTTGCATTCCAAGAGCAGGTCTGGATGATCCACTTCTTAGATTTCTCTTGTCCTCTGTCCTACCCATTAGAATTTTTCTCCCTGGAATCCTTTGGCCAGTGGGTACAACCACAACTTCATCCAACCAGGGATGTAGGCCAGGTGCCTGCTGGCTGTCCATCTGGCCCAGGTAAGAGGCAAAGGGTAGCTTCCAGGAGAAAGCTCTTGGGGGCAGGGTGGAAGTCCAGGCTAATGAGCTGCAGTAGTGGTGTCCATGCCCAGCCCCATAACCCAAGCCTGGCCAAAAATATTTGGCAGCTGTCTCTGGCTTCCCATTTAGGTCAGGTCACCATGGTGCTTTGCCTGCTGGTACCTCAGGGCTGGAAACAGAGTGAGGTGTGATCTCAAGAGTGAAGGCTGAGCATGGCTACTGCAGGGGAGAGCAGTGGCTGAAGGGTGTTTGATTGAATGTCAGATAGTGTTTACCCATTCATCTGTCACTTGCAATTTAGGTAGCATCCTCCTTTTAGCTGTTGTGAATAGAGTTGCTATGAACATCCAAATTCTTGTCTTCAATTCTTTTGAATATATATATATATATATATAATTTTATTTTATTTTTTTACACATTTATTCTGTGTGGAGTGTTTGTGCATGTGGAGGTCAGAGGACACCTTGTTTCTCTCTTCATATCACGTGGGTTCTGGAGATCAAACTCAGTTCATGAGACTTGGCAGCAAGTGCCTTTATCTGCTGAGCCGTCTTGTAGGCCCTGATTTTTTTTCCAAAGCCAATTTTTTTCTTGAAGCTCTGTGCATTTCATTNACGCTAATGAATCTCTCAACTCTCATTAATGAAGCTCCCTCATGCAACAGAGGGCCAGGAACATGAAAGGGCGCAAATGGTCAAAGCGGGGAGATTAGGAGTCTGCAGAGTATGGGTCCTTGGACAAGGGTCCTATATTAAGCTTCATTCACCCAGGGCTCAGAGACCATTTTGGAAGAGGGGGCAGAATGATTGTAAGAGCCAGAGAGGAAGTGCATGACCATATGGAAAGAGTCTTACGAGCTCCTGGGACCCTGCTCATATGAACCTACGGCAATGGTGTTAGCATGCATAAAACCCATGCAAACTCAAGCAGACAAAAACCCAGCATGGAACTGGGGAAATGGGAAGCAGACCCCAATCTTAGCTGAGGAAATATTGGCAGCTGATTACTGCTGGGTGAGGAAGAGCTGATGTTCTTAAAGCGAGGGCCTCTGGATAGGCTGATTAGACCTCAGTGGATGAACTTGCACTGAGGAATATCTGGGGACACTAACTTGACACAATAGGCCTTAACACAAATGACAAGAATGTATAAATTCCAGTTGGGGGTGGGACTGTGGGAGCGCTCCAGTGGGGAAGGAGGGAGAAAGGTGATTAAGACTGATTGAGATCTTCTGTATGAAATACACAAAATTCAATTAAAAATGAAAAGCAGCTGGGTGTGGTGGCACACACCTTTAATCCCAGTACTTGGGAGGCAGAGGCAGGTGGATCTCTGTGAGTTCAAGGCAAGCCTGCTTTACATAGCAAGCTCCAGGTCAGCTGGGACTAAAGGGAGACCCTGTCTCAAAAAGATGAAAAGAAAAAATTAAAAGAAATCAAAGTAGAACACAGGTACATGTGCTGCCACCCCTGGCCTTCCACGTGGTTGCTGGGGATCTGAACTCAGATCCCCTTGGTTGCACAGCAAGTGCTCTTATCCACTGAGTCATCTCCCACGCCACTTGGTTGGATTTTAATCCCAGATTTTCCACTAGCTGTTCGACCCTGGGACAGGTTCCTTAGTCTTTTTGTTCTCCAGTTTCCTCATTTAGGAGGCTATATTCCTTATAATGATCAAGTAAAGGAATACATAGCATGCTTGCAAATATGTCTGAAATATAGGAAACATTCAATCAATGTTAATCATTATACGCAACAAAAAAGAATACTCTCCATAGAAATAAGGGCAGCTCAGATCTGGAGATGCAAACTTCACGTTGTCCGTGGGACCCTCAAATGGAAATTTACTACATGAATCTGAGGCTCAGGAAACATTTGGGCCAGAATAGGAACTTGAAAGTGATCAGTTTATAAATGGTCATTGAAGCCTTAGGAGATAGTGAGAGAGAATCTGTAAAGTAGGAAGAAAAGAAGGCTTAGGAGCGAGCCCCAAGAGTGTCCAATATCCGTGGATGGACAGAGGCCAAGGAGTCCACTGAGGTAGCTGGACAGCACCCAGAGAGGTGGGAGAAAAATTGGGAGGCGCTGGGGGTAGGTTAACAGGAAAGCACTTGCCTAGCAGGCGCAAACGCCCTGCCTTCCATCCCTGGCACTGGGGAGAAAAAAAACAAGAGGAGTGCAGCAGGTTCGCAGAAGCCAAGCTAAGAGAACGTGTCAGGATAGAGGCAGAGGCCGGCCGCGCTAGGGCTTACGAGAGGCCCATATAGGGGAAGAGTAGAGATGGACATTGGGATTTAGACCCAAGGATTTAGACCCATTGAACTAATGGTTTCTACAGAGGATTAGAAATGACCATCATGTTACATGGGGCTGAAGAGTGGGAATGAAGACCTGGAGAGAGCCAACATAAGTGGCTTTTTCAGGAAGTTTGTGAAAAGGAAATGAGAGCAGAGAACTGAAGACTGTGGGCGAAGAGCGGTAGGCCTCGGTGTCCACGGGAAGGAAACACTGAGCCAATACAGAGAGAGGGAGAGGTGCAAGGTGCTAAAGAGAGATTAGCTGAGGCTTGAGATTACTGGGGCTGTGGGAACAGCACACAGTCTTGGAGGTCACACCAAGGGGGAAGAGGAAAGAGTTAGAGTTAGGGGAAGGGGAAGACAACAAATCAACTCAGGTTAGACCATGGGAGGTTACTGCCTGAAGGCTTCTCTTTCTTTGTGGAATTGGATGAAGAGGTTGTGGCAAGGCTAGAAGTCTACAGATGACAGAAGACATTGTGTATCTCACGGAGCAACCTCAGAGATGGAAGTGAGTGCCTGACGGGGAATCAAAGAGGAATTACTCAGTCACACTGAAGCCCTGGTGCATTTTTTTTTTTTTTTGTCTTTTTGAGACAAGGTCTCCCTGCAGCCCCAGCTGGCTTGGAAGTCACTGTGTAGAACAGGCTGGCCTTGAACTCAGAGATCTGCCTGCCTCTGCCTCCTGAGTGCTGGGATTAAAGGCGTGAGCCACCATGCCCAGCACATTTTTAATGGTTCCCATCCATGTGTTTGGGATTTTCCAATCAGTGCTTACTGGTCCTGGGGAAGGAGCAGAAAGGATAGACATTTTGAAATTGTCGATGTTTGGGATTTTCAAGATGGACGAAGGATGTTCAATGAGGTAAGAAAAGTGAGTAGTTGCTGGGAGTGGTGGCGCCTGTCTTTAATCCTAGCACTTGGGAGGCAGAGGCAGGCGGATCTTTGTGAGTTCAAGGCCAGCCTGGTCTACAGAGTGAGTTCCAGGACAGCTGGGGCTACAGGGAGACCCTGTCTCAAAAAGACAAAAAAAAAAAAAAAAAGAAAGAAAAAGAAAGAAAGAAAAGTGAGTAGTTTAAGTGACTGACAATACTTGTCCTTCTGCTTGAGAACCATCTGTTCCTGCTATTGCCTTAATTCCTCTCTAGTCTCTATTGTACGTCATATCTTCTGCTACCCAAGGCCTTGAGCTTACTGAGCTTCTCTTTCTCCTCCTCCTCTCTCTCCCTCCCTCTCTCTCCCTCTCTTTCTCTCTCTCTCTCTCTCTCTCTCTCTCTCTCTCTCTCTCTCTCTCTGTCTACTTTTGCCCCCATTACTGACTGAAGACCCTCAGCTTGTGGCCTCTTCAGATTCTACAGGACAGATGAGCTTTGGATGAACACATTGGTCATTGCTGTGCTGTTGCCAGATGGCACAGACTATCGCTGACCAATGGCCAACCTATAAGTTTTCCTGCTCAGTGTAAGAGGCTTATGCCTGATCCAGCCAGCTATATTCAGCATGATCATTCTTTAGAAAGTGTTTTAGCCGGGCATGGTGGTGAACACCTTTAATCCTGGCACTTGGGAGGCAGAGGCAGGCGGATCTTTGTGAGTTCAAGGCCAGCCTGGTCTACAGAGTGAGTTCCAGGACAGCTGGGAGACCCTGTCTCGAAAGCACCAAAAAAAAAAAAGAAAAAAAAAAAAAGAAAGAAAGAAAGAAAGAAAGTGTTTTAGAGAAGCAGAATGGTTATGAATTTGGGTTCTGGGCCAGCTGCAAGCCTGATAACCTAGTTCAATTGAGTGGGTTCAATCCATAGAACCTACATGGTGAAAGGAGAGCACAGACTCCTGCAAGCTGTCCTTCGACTGCCACTCTCACACCATGGCATATGTGTGTGCACACACAAGTAATTAAATAAATGCAATGAAAATATAAATTTTAGGATTAGAGAAATGGTTTGGTGATTAAGGACACTGCCTGCTCTTGCTGGAGACCTGGGTTTGGTCCCCAGCACTCACGTAGTGGCTAACACTCATTTGTAATTCCAGTTCCAGGAGATCCAATACCCTCTTCCGATTATTGCAGATATGCACACATGTGGTGCACTTATATACATACAGGTAAAACATTCACACGTAAAATTATTTTGTTTGTTTTGTTTTTGAGACAGGGTCTCCCTATAGCTCCAGCTGGCCTGGAACTCACTCTGTAGACCAGGCTGGCCTTGAACTCACAGAGATCCACCTGCTTCTGTCTCCCCAGTGCTGGGATTAAAGGCGTGGACCACACCCCACACACACACATTTAAAGATGGTTCTTAGCCGCCATGTGGGTGCTGGGAATCGAACCCAGGTCCTCTGCAAGAGCAGTTGGCACTCTTAACCACTGAGCCATCTCTCCAGCCCCATGTAAAAATTTTGAAATAATTTGGGCTCTAAGCCAGGGCTAGTGATACAGGCCCATAATTCCAGCCATTCTGGTAACCTTCTCTCTAGCCCTAAAATTTATATATTGATTGATTGATTGATTGATTGATTGATTTTCATGCATGTGCCGTGGTGCAAGAGTGGAGGTCAAGGAACAAAACCATAGAGTGAGCTTAAGGCTAGCCTAGATAGCTTAGTGATGTTCTGTCTAAAAAATTTTTTTCGTCTTTTTGAGACAGGGTCTCCCTTTAGTCCCAGCTGGCCTGGAGCTATGTAGATCAGGCTGGCCTTGAACTTACAGAGATTGGCTGGCCTCTGCCTCCCAAGTGCTGGGATCACAGGGTTGCGCCACCACACCCAGCTCTCTAATTTTTTTTTAAAAGTAAAATGAGTGCTGGGATTACCTTTCAGTGACAGAGTGCTTGTCTAACAAGTGTAAGACCCTAGGTTCAATCCCCAGTACCACAAACACAAGAAAGTGTTCTGGAACTTAGACACCTTGGTCTGAATCCAGACTGGCCCCCTTAGTGTGTGGCCTTGGGCAATTTACTTCACCTCCCTTAATTCCAGTTTCCTCCTTTCTAAAATAGATTCAACAATACAAGTGCCTGCCTTATCAGCTCTTTGTAGGGATAAAATAACGGATGACAGACAGCACTTAGCACAAACCCCACACACAGTTCTTCCCCTGTAAACATTACTGTTATGCTAGTGTGATCAGTTTTCTGGGAAGGGAATACAAAGTGCCTAGTAGACTTTCAGACAAAGCTTAAGGAGGTAGGATCCAGGCTCTAGCACTGCCGAATGAACAATCTTTTCTTTCCAGCAGTTCTTTGCCTTTTCGGGTCTGCTGACCTTTCCCTAGGGAATGCTTGTTAACCCCATGAGTTCTAAAGGTCTGAAGCCTTCCAACAACTGAATCTGCCTTGGGTAGGGGACCCAGCTGCTGGGTCTGCTTGTTGTCATCTGGGAAGAAATCCTGGCAGCCTGACCCCTCCAGCCCATTCTTTGGTTTCTATGAGTCACAGGCCTCTATGCAAATCTGGCTCCTTCTGGAAGAGGCCTGGAGGAGTGGGGGCAGAGGAGGGAAGAAAGGAGGAAGCTAGCTGCAGCTTTGCTTCTTTTGGAGTGTTATCTTGGTTAGCTCAAATTGTGGGAACTTAGGACTGGAGAGATGGCTCAGTGGTCTTGAAGAGGACTGGGGTTTGAATCCCAGCACCCACATGGTGGCTAACAACCACCCGAATCTCCAGTTCCAGGGGATCTGACACCCCCTTCTGACTCTGCGGGCATTGCACAACAAGGTTGCACTTACATACATGCAGGTAATTCATGCATACATTAAAAAAATAATAAAATTTTTGCCGGGCGTGGTGGCGCATGCCTTTAATCCTAGCATTTAGGAGGCAGAAGCAGGTGTATCTTTGTGAGTTCAAAGCCAGCCTGGTCTACAGAGTGAGTTCCAGGACAGCTGGGGCTACAGGGAGACCCTGTCTCTAAAAGATCAAAAAAAAAAAGTAATAAAATTTTTTAAAAGAAAAAGAAAATAGTGTCAACAACTATGGGAATCTTTCCCTATAGCCTTCGTGACAGAATCTGAGACCCTACTGTGACCAGACTGGACTGGAGGGGACATTTCACCTGCTTTGCACAGCCCCAGATGGCTGATGTGTGAGCAGTACCTCCTCAGGTTCCCTGAGAGCTAGGACACCCGTCTCTCTCTCCTATGCAACTCCCCTGAAAATTAATATAAATTGCCGACACAGGAACTCAGAAGTCATGGCATGGGCTGGAGGCTGGGTTTCTAGAAAGTCTTTATGAGACTTCTTTATGAGAGTCACAGAACTGGTCCCTGGTCATTTGGGCCTGAGCTGATATTTTCCAAAGCGTCTTTGCTTAGGATTAATGATTAGTGGTATGAAATAATTTCAGGTGGCTTATGTCTGAACATTTTTTAACTTTAATAGCCAAGAATTTATTTTAATATGTTTTAGAAAAAACTTTAATTAGCACATTAAATGTGCTGGCTTCAGGACATTATTGCTTAGAAACATGCTATAGTTTTATTAAGCATTTTATTTAAGAAAAAAAACATTAAACAGATGCCTGGGGTAGCTGTTAAACATGTGACAAAAGTGAAGGTGACTTGAGTTTGAGATTCACTAGGCTTGAGCAAATAATATCTTTCCTGCTGTGTCTTTTGTCCTTATCCCCAGACTTAGGGTGGCCACTTTGGGAACTGTCTGGTAAGCATATCAATGTGTGTGGTCAACTGTCATTTCAATGGGACAAAGCCAAGAGTCTCATCTTCCTTTCTTGGCCTTCCGGTCTCTGTCAAGTGCTCCTGTGTCTCTCTGTCTCTCAGTACCCGTCCCCTCAAATCCTTCCCTTCCATGTCAGTAGTTGCACTGGCCAATGGCTATTCTCCGTTAGAATATCTCTTGTACCACGCAAGCCCTACTGGCAATCATCAGCCATTTGAGTATCGAGCCTCAGCCTGCAGTCAGGCCTCACTACCCAATTAATCTTCCTCTAGCACAACCTTCACTATGACTTTCCCCTGCATTGGTGCTCCAGTGAGTATCAGGTCATGGCCAAATCCTGAAGCGGCCCTGTGATACAGCTCTAGCCTACCACCTGCCCATGTGTCTCATCTCTTCTCTCAGCCCCATCTTGGTCTTTGCCACTCCTCACATGCACTGTATGGACTTCTATGGTTGGCTCTCTCCCATAGCCCTCAACTAAGATCCTTCCGTCCAGCCTTGATATTTGCTTACTCTTATTTTTTAAAGTATTTTTGTGTGTTGCTTTTTGCTACTGTTTTGAGACAGGGTCTTACTCAGTAGCTTTTGGAGTCACAGCAGTCTTCCTGCCTCAGACTCCCAAGAGCTAGGGCTATAGACACGAAACGCTCTATTTGTGTTTCTTTCATATTTTCCTAAGTAGATTCAGGTCGTTTGAGTAATGATGTATGCTTTCCATTTCTTGTAACCTCTTTGCTCCTTAGCAAGGTATCAGGCACACAGTAGGTGCGGTTTGGTCTGCTCTGAGCTGAAAATAACAGAAAATCGAGCCTACAGTAGCTTAAATAAATAAAAGGAGGGTTTTTTTCACATAATGAAATTTTTTTTTTGGTCTTTTCGAGACAGGGTCTCCCTGTAGCCCCAGCTGTCCTGGAACTCACTCTGTAGGCCAGGCTGGCTTTGAATGTACAAAGATCCGCCTGCCTCTGCCTCCCAAGTGCTAGGATCAAAGGTGTGCGCCACCATGCCCGGCTTCACATAATAAAAATTTAAAGGCCGTTGGTTGGCTGTTCTGCCATCCATAGCAAATCAGCTTTCGCCATCATATTTTTTGCCTTGTAATTGCAAAATGGCTACTGCGAACTCAAGTACTGCATCTTCGTCTCAGCAGGAAGTAGTAATTGCTTTCTCCTCACCAGCTTTGTCTTGGTTTTTTGTTTGTTTTATTTGAAGGGAAAATTTCCAAGACACTACCCCTTATAGCTCATTAACTATGTCATGTGATCACTCTTAGATCTGATTTAGATCAGTTTAACACTAGCCTGGGTCTGGAGTTGGATCTTCCCTGCCTGGCATGGAAAGATTTGTACCAGCAGTCTACACAAAGTGCATGTTCGCAAGCAAGAAGGTTCAGAGAATGGCTGTTAGGTAGGTGTCTACCACGGGGCCTAGTAAAAACTGATTCATACAGCTACTGGTCTGTTTTGGTCCTGAGTCAGATTCTGAGACTTGCCAGGGTTAAGACCAAGAGGTTTCCAGGGGAAAGCTATCTTCTTTGTGTCACCTAGCTGTGTCTAAGTGCCCCTGACTCCTGGATGGAAGGCAGGTGTGGGTTCTCAGCTCTGCCTCCTCTGGCTGAGAGGAAGTCTGGGTAGGCTCGAGGTTACCCCATTTGATGACTGCTAGGTAAGAAAATGGCTTCTCCCCGTGACCCGACTGCAGGATGAGCAAGGAGGGAATGAAGAGGCTTGCTTCTTCATGGAGAAAATGACCTCTGCCTTTGGACCTTTGGTTTCCATCTCATTTTCTGGCATAGTTGTGAAACTGAATTTGTAGCCAATGAAACAATACAGAAGAGATTTCCAAAAGCAAATTATATAGTGTTATTTATTAAAGCAACAACTAGATAGAGTGAGAATATCCAATAATAGAGATTTAAGTTCTTAGACTGTTCACTTTGGTAATATTACTTTATATAATATGGCTACCAAATGTGACAACTACATGACTCTGGTGAATGGTAAAAATACATGTGCAGAGTAATGTTAGGTAGAAAGGTAGGACAAGAGAGTAGGTACATACTGGTCTGTAAAATGCACACATATGCTTTGGCAAATCCAGGGGACATTTGCCAAGTTGGAAATCAAAGCTACAGCAGAATGGGGATATAGCTCAGGTGTAGCTAAGTGGAAGAGTATTTGCCTGGCAAGCACGAGGTCCTGGGTTCTATCCCAGCACTGTAGAGGGAGAAAGAAGGTACGAGGCGACTGAGACCTGTGTGTTGAAATGGAACGACAACAGTGAGGCAATGGGAGGTCACTGGTGGGGAGTTCGGTTCAGCCGTAGTCTAAGAAGTGGGAAATGCAGTACTCGGTGTTGTTCCCTTTCATGTCAAAGACAGAAAAGTTCAAGGTAGAGCTTGAACGTGAAGCAGGGCCTATTCTCTCTCTGAGTGCAGAGAGAGAGACCTAGTCTCCATGGGTACATACCATCGCTCTGCCTAGAAAGTGGTAAGACCCCGTTTTCTCTCTGTCTCATAGCTGACAAAGCATTGTGATGGACAACTCCACTCCCGTTCTCGAGCAGTGCACGTTACTGTGCAGAGACCCAGTGTGAGTTCCTTCCTGAGGTTTCTTGGCATGAGCTGTATTTCCCCATCCCGCTATCATCCAACATTTACAATGTGAATTTCTGGACAGGACATGAAGAAAAGCCAGACCTCCAACTCGGGCTGTTTGGCTGGAAGGGTGCCGGGGGTGTGGTGTTGATGTAGAAGATAGTGCTCTCTTAAGAGTTTTCTGAACATGATTTTTTTTGCTGGTTCAGGTTTTCCAGCTTTACTCAAGGGTCTGAAGGCAGGAGAGAAACAGGATGGGTGTGTGTGGGGGCCAGTCAGGAGGACAGTCTTGTTTTTCCCCTTTCCTGACCACTTGCTACCCAGAAAGAGCTGTCATATACTGAGTACTTACTCTATGGGGTGTGCTTCACTCGTTGTACCCAACTCAGTCCTCACAGCAGTGTGGCCAAGTGTTACCCCCACATTTTGTTGTTGGGAAACAGGCAAACAACTTACTCAGAGTCACTTACTGAGGGAACAATGAAGTCAGGATTCACTCAATACAAGTTCTTGAGTCACCTACTCCATAACAACCCTTCTGCTGGATACTTGGCAACTATGGTCAAGAAGAAGCCACTCCCTTCAGCAATCTACAGACATGGTAGGTGGTGTTATAAACAAGTAAGCAGGCAATGATGGAACAGGATGCTTCCTACTCTGAGGAAAAAGAAACGGAGGCTCTGGCAGCACTGCAGGAAGGAGGGGTACCCATCCCATGAAGGAATAGGAGGAAGGGTGTCAGCAGGGCTTGGCACAGGTTTTGATGTCTGGGCTGGATCTGGAGGAAGAAGTGTCAGCAAGTCAAGGACATGGAGAGATAAAAGGGTTAGTCAGAACAGAGCATTGCCAAGTATGAAAAGAGAACTAAGAAGCAAGACATATATGCCTGCAATCCTAGTACTCAGAGAGAGGTTGAGGCAGGAGGATCAAAAGTTCAAGACTACTGTTGGACGTAGTGGTGCACACCTTTAATCCCAGCACTCGGGAGCCAGAGGCTGGCAGATCTCTGTGAGTTCAAGTCCAGCCTGGTCTACAGAGTGAGTTCCAGGCCAGCTGGGGCTACAGGGAGACCCTGTCTCAAAAAGACCAAAAAACGTTCCAGACTACTAGGAGAGACATAAGGAGTTCAAGGCTAGCGTAAACTACAGAGCATAAGAGTCGGGGCAGCAGGGGAGATCGTGCCTTGAGAAATGGGATGGAGCTGTTCAGTAGGTAAGGGCAGGCTATGAGGTGAGACTGAAAAGTGGGCAAGGGCTCTTTGGGAAGAACCTGTGGGCCATGGGAACGAGTCAGGGTTTCATTCCCAGTGCAATAAAGAGCACAGGGCAGCTCTGAGTGCGGAGAGTGACATGATCTGACTGGCACTCTCTTTGGCTCTGCCTGACTGCTACCAGGAGAATAGATTGCCAGGGACCAAGAGCAGAAGTGGCCATTCCAGTTGTACCAAGGACGTCATAAGGGCTTAGTCCAGGGTGGTAGAACCAAGCGAGTCAGATAGGTAGTTTGTATTTCAGGAAGAGTCGTCGCACTTCCCTGTGAACCTCAGGTAGGGAAAGAATGGGAATGTGATCTCACTTTGCCAGGGCAGAAGAGAGACAGAAGAGTGTGACTGTTGACATACATACATGAACACCTGAGGCATGTGTGCACATTATCATGTGTCTAATACTGTTGAAGCTCTTTATGAATACTTCACGTTCATAATAACTGCTTTTGTTAATGTCATTTTCCAGATGTGGAAATGAAGCACAAAAAGATTAAACAACTTGGCCAAGGCCATACAGCTGAGTGTCAGACTTGGACTTCAAATTCCCTGTAGTCTCACTCCAGGTTTCTGTGCTGCTCTGTCTGTAGGTCATTCATTCACAATATGTTCTAGAACCAGAGGCAAAATGATCTACAAAACAAGAGCCAGTCTTTGCCCTCATGGAGTTCACAGTCCAGCGGAGGAAGCAGATATTAACCAAATGACTACACAGACAGATGGGCGCATGCATGTAGAGGCCAGAATAGGGGCTTAGACATAGTCAGGGAGATCAGAGAAAGCTTCTCTGTGAAGCAGATGCTCGAGGTGATAAATAAAGGATGTATAGGAGCTACTGAGACAAAGATGGGAAGAACAGTGCTCCGGGTAGTGGAGCTAGCATGGATAAAGACCATATGGTGGGCAGAAACACGGCTTCCTTCAACGGCCACCTAGCTTCCCTCGCTTCCTTGACCTTCTCCCATCCCCCCTTTTTTCTATGCTAGCATAACTGAACTAAGGCCCCCTCCACTGCCATCTTTTATCCCTGTTCAGCTAATCCCACAGCGTCTTCCCCTGCTGGGAGCATGAAGCGTCCCTGCACTTTGTCAGCCCACACCCTTCCCCGCCTCTCACTGCAGCTGTTCTTTGGCTCTTGCATTTAATTTATTAGTTTGTTTGTTTAATTTTTTTTGAGACAAGGTCTCACTGTGTACCATTTGCTGACCTGGCATTCGCTATATAGACCAAGTTGGACTGCCTATGCCTTCTGACTGCTGAGATTAAAGATGTTCAGTACCACATCCACTTGTTTGATTTCTAAAAATATTTTATTTATTTATAATTTTTAATTTTTATGTGTATGAGTGTATTGCCCAGATGTATGTAACTGTACCCATGTCATGCGAAGCCCATGAAAGTCAGAAGAGGGTGTCGGATACCCTGGAACTGGAGTTAAGGACTGTTATTAGCTGCTATATAAGTGCTGGGAACTGAACCCAGGTCCTCTGTAAGAGCAGCCAAGTGCTCTTAACTGCTGAACTGTCTCTTTAGTCCCGACTGTTGGATTTTTTGAGATAACGTCTCTTGTTGCCCAGGCTGGCCTCAAACTCCTGATTTTTCTGTTTCTGCCTCCCAAATGTTAGGACCAATCCTTGACTAGTTTTGAAGTTACATTTTATTTATTGCGTGTGGGTGAATGCATGCATTCCATGATCTGCGTGTGGACGTCAGAACACAACTTTTTGGGAGTCAGTCTTTCCTTCCACTGTGAGGGTCCTGGGCATCCAACTCAAGTACTTGGGCTTCACAGAAGGTGCCACAGTTTGCTAAGCCATCTCAGCAGCCTCAGCTCTTTGATTCTTGACTTTTTCAAGACTTCCTTAGGACGTGGAGCTTTGATCTTAACCTCACCCCACAGATGCACTTACCCTTAGCTCTCCAAGATGTGAAGGGACCCCGGCACTTTTCATGTGCCATGGAACACCCTATGTTGAGGCTGCGAGTCATCCATGCTTCTTGGCCAAAGGAATGTTTTCCAAAGTACTCCCTGATGCCTTGAAGAAGGCAAGGACACTAGGAAATGCCCAGCTCCTACAATCCTACCCAGTGCCCAGGCTCATGCTGTAGTCCTTCCTAAGTTGTCATTCATTGTCACAACAAACATGAGGCAATGATGTTATTTAAGCTGTTTGTCATGTCCCTGCATCCCCGTGAGCTCTGTGAGACTATGGGACAATACAGTCTTTGTGTGTCTTATAAGCCACAGGGTCTGTGCTGTGCAAACACTTTGAGGTTTTATTCAGTGCTGGGAACTAAACCCTGGTCCTCTGCAAGAGCAGCCAGTGCTCCGAACTGCTGAGCCGATTCTCCAGCCTTGGTTTTACTTTTCTGAGCCTCATTTTCCTCAAGTCTAAAATGAGTAGAGTGACACCTTCATCCTAGAGGGCTATGAGCATGCACAGGACATTTGGTGACCTTCAAAGTCCTATCCAAACTGGTGTGGGGAGAGCAGCCTCACACTCACTCTAAGTCACCTTTTTCAATTGTCCAGTTGTCCCTAGAACTGTAGTTCTCAAATGCAAATTGATGCACATCCTTTGCAAACTAACTTTTCTGAGTTAAAAAAGGAGAAAAATGATGATGTAGTAGTTTATAAAGCCAAATTTGTTCTTCTCTCTCTCTCTTTTGCAAATCTAAAAATGTCATTCCAACTTTGAGATGTTAAAACTTCCTTTTGTTGATGACATCTCCTTTAGTACAGAGCAGTTGTTTAAAAATGTCCTTACTTGGTCAGATGAAATGTTGGTACCACTATGCCAGAGCCCCTAATGACAAAGTCAGTACTGGTTGCCCAGAGAAAGAACCCTGGGCCAGGCAGTGGAGATGAGGCCTTTAGAGCAGGCTTTCCAGAGAAGAGTCAAGAAGGCTGAAATAGTATGTTAGGTAATGCAGGATGGGAAAGACACAGGCAGGAATGTTGGGCCAAAGTCTTGGAACTTGTACACTGTGGGTGCCAGCCAGAAAGTCAGCATCTCTAAGCTGCCCTGCCCGGATGCTGTGGTTATGTGGGGTGTTGGGATGAGGAAGCAAATTGCTCTATCCCACACCTGCCTGGATCCTGGGTAAGAATGGAAACCTCCAGGCCACTGCATCAGAGAGCACCTGAGCTCCTCCACTGAAGCCCATAGGGGGCTGTTGTAGCCACTCTGCTTTAGATCCTTAACCAGACTTTTGACTTTTACTCCCCATCTCTCTTGCCCAGGCAGCTTCAGTAATGCAGGGATCGCTCAGCTCTGTGGGAACGCCAGGAGTCCACATGTGGGACACACAGGCTTGTCACCAATCCCAGATATCCCCTCACCTGCCTTTCACACACCAAGCTACACACAGGGAGAGGACAGAGGTAGGGGACAAGGCTGGCTCCTTGCCCTGGAATGCCACGTGGCCTGCCTGGGGATGTGGGCAGGGAGGTGAGGTACAGCTCTCTGCCTGCTGTGTAACCTCTGGCCTTCAGGCTGCACCAGGAAGCTCGGGCAGCTGTGAAGGCCAATACTTTCAGGAGGACTAACACTGTCGGACCTGAGCATGTGCTTTTGCATTCCAAGAGCAGGTCTGGATGATCCACTTCTTAGATTTCTCTTGTCCTCTGCCCTACCCATTAGAATTTTTCTCCCTGGAATCCTTTGGCCAGTGGGTACCACCACAACTTCATCCAACCAGGGACGTAGGCCAGGTGCCTGCTGGCTGTCCATCTGGCCCAGGTAAGAGGCAAAGGGTAGCTTCCAGGAGAAAGCTCTTGGGGGCAGGGTGGAAGTCAAGGCTAATGAGCTGCAGTAGTGGTGTCCATGCCCAGCCCCATAACCCAAGCCTGGCCAAAAATAGTTGGCAGCTGTCTCTGGCTTCCCATTTAGGTCAGGTCACCATGGTGCTTTGCCTGCTGGTACCTCAGGGTACCAGGAAACAGAGCGAGGTGTGTTCTCAAGAGTGAAGGCTGAGCATGGCTACTGCAGGGGAGAGCAGGGCTTCATACCATAGTTCCAGCTGGAGCGCCAGTCATCTGCAGGGGATTGTGGCTGTGATTAGGAGAAGCCCTGTGCCCTTACGACCCTGGGATTCTTGCCACTGAAGTGACGCATGTTTACGTGTTACGCATCTGTGCCACGACTCTGCTTCTACCAGTCACTGGCAGGGTTTCCTTTTTCTTTCTTTTTTTTTCAAAGCCAATGTTTTATTGAAGCTTTGTGCATTTCATACAAATTTTCAAATCAAATCTGGACCTGTGCCCCCCTCCCTGCCCTCCACCCCACCAGAGCTCATGCATTCCGCCAAACATGTTTTTCATCTTTTTTCTCAGTCTCACTCAAAATTCTCGATGCAGAAGTTTACTGTTTCGAGCTATAGTTCATCGTTTCAGTTAGTTCTTTGACCCAGTCTTATTGTTGTTGTTGTTGTTGTTATTCCTTCCAATATGCATCACTCCAAAATATGCACATATGCATGCCACATATATCATAGGTTTTAGCATCTTCAGCTTATGATTTTTTTTTTCTTTATTAGGCTGAAAGATGTCATGTTTGAAGGCTCCTCCTTGTCAAGCCCAAACCACCATCAGTTCTGCCCTTGTGCTCCACACTGGGGTTTTCCCTTCCCATGGTCACCAAATGAGGTCCAGTAAGCACTGCGTCCTGTCTTGATCTACCCATACTGGTTTCCATGATACAGCCTGGATAGTCCAACAATGGCATTCTATACTCTGAAGAGGCTGAAACCCCAGTAGTAGCTCAGTCCACAAGCTGGATGTCTCAGCAGTCCCCATCTGGCACTGAAGGTTTGGAGGATTCTTGGAGAGACATGAGTCTTCAGTCCATATTGGAAGGTTGAAAAGCTGTGTCTCATGTCTTTGAAGGATGGCAAAAGCAGTGGCAGCCTCAGGGCAGCTGCACTGGCAGGTTTTTCTTATGGCTGGTTAGCTCTTCCTGTGTCTGTGGCTGGACTTAGATAACTTTATCATTCCCACCGTCAGTCCCACTTCTATGGGTGAGTGTAACTCTACCCACTCAATATCTGGTCTCGGTATTTAGGAGCAGTCTGTGGAGAGCTGGGGAGAGAGAGAGCTTACCGCTTCTTTTGAAGGAAGCATTAGAGTTAAGTCCAAACTCCTGGACTTGACGTTCAAAGTCTTCAACACAGAATCTTTGTAACAACATTCCAATATCACATATTTTGACCATCAAAGCATACTACACACATACTTCCGAATTATTGTACACCTGGTATTGTGTTGAAAAAAAAATGGAGAGATTGGGAATAGAATGTTTTCAGTTTTCATTTTGTATTTGATGTCTCATATGATGTCAAATTTCATTTGCAAGTTGCCAGTTTCCATCTCTTCCTTGAGAAATAAACTGAAGAAAGGCAAGCTGTGATTTTTGTAAATTACGAACATAAAAAGAGGAGCTTCGTTTCAAGAAATCAAAATAAATAATAAAAATCATAGCCCCCCCCCTCCCTGAATGTGGTGATTCATGCTTATAATCCTAGCACTTGGAAGCCTGAGGCAGAAAGATTGCCATGAGTTCTAGAG
>VZQC01012466.1:21836-32057 GCA_009823505.1 Rhizomys pruinosus | reverse complement strand
TCACATTGCATCTGTACTCAGGAATCAGACAATGATGAATGCTGGGACACCGCTTCTTCTTTTGGTTCAGTCGGAGACCTCAGCCCAGGGAATGGTGCTGCCCACATTTAAGGTATGTCATCCACCTCAGATAATCCAGTCTACAAGCTCCCTCACAGATGTGCCCAGAGGTTTGTCTCCTAGGTGATTCTTGATCTTGTCAAGTTGACAATCAATATTAACCATCACACAAAGTTTCCTTAAGAGTGAAACTCAAAAGAAAAATATTAATCAATACTTCAGAGAGTATGGAGATTTTAAAAATCAGGAAGGTATCCTATAAGTGACCAGCAATTGGGACACACTCTGTGAGAGTTGAGAGGACTGTGTGACAGGAATTATCAGCATTCAGTTCCACGGTCCTTCCCATTTCTGGATCTGTGATACTCTCTGGTGAGAACAAGGAAAACCTAGAATAGATTTCTCTCTCTTCTTTGAATAATTCTATACTAACTTTCTCTGTGAGATTAGTCACAGGGCCATTAACTGTGTATTGTTTCCTCATTAGTTTCCTCTAGTGTTTTCCTTGCCAAAATTCAAGGCAGAAAAATGGTGGTGCCTTTTTCAGTCCATTTTCTATCTCTATAAGTGAGTGCCATGGGCTGAGTGATTACAATGAATAAATATTTGAGCTTACAGTTCTAGAGGCTGAGAAGCCCAAAGGCATCGCCCCAGCATCGGGCGAGGGCCTCCTGCCGCAGAGAGCATCACAAGGCAAGATGCTGCAAGTTGCTAGCTTGGCTCGCTCTTCTTTCTTTTAAAACCACTAATTCCATCATGGGGAGGTCCAGTCCTCAGGACTTCATTTTTTGAGTTACTTCCACATTGCTGTGACTAAATACCCAGCAGAAAGAACTTAAGAGAGGACATGTAGATTTTGGCTCATAGTTTTAGAGGAGTTTCAGTCCATGCTAGTATGGAAGGAAGGGCCGAGTACCTCTGCCTGTGGTGGCAGGAACACACGGCGATAACTCTCCCCATAACGACAGCCCAGGAAGCAGGAAAATTGGTCAGAATTTGAAGTGGGTGTAACCGTCAAAGGCCCCCTAGAGACCTACTTCTGTCAGCTGGAACCCACATGGGAAGGCTCCATAGTTTTCAAAACAGTGTCATGTGCTAGAAACACACTAGAAAAATGATGAGCCTCTGGACGACATTGCAGATTCAAAGCCCAATGCTCATCTAACCCTGAGTACCCTCCACAGGCTTCATGCCAAAATGCCACCGACCTACGAATTTGAAGATTCAGTTTGCGTATTAGTTACTTTTCTCACTGCTGTGAGCGAACACCTGACAAACGATTTAATGGAAGAAGCGTTTATTTTAGCTGACGGTCATCGGGGGTAGTTCAACGTGGCAGGCGAGTTGATCTGCAGCAACAAGATCTTGCGTCTCACATATTACTGAGCAGCAAACCGAAAGATCAGGCAGGAAGCAGCCCAGGCTGTCACCCTTCAGACGCCTGCCCCCATGAAGTACCTCTGTGAGCCAAACCTCCTGCCCCAAAGGTTCTACAACCTTCCAAAACAGCACCAGGCCCTTGAGAACAAGTGTTTAAACACTTGATCCGGTGAGGGACATGTCACATTCAAACCGTAACAGTGGGAGGGACGAATTCGAGTGATGCTTCCGAACCCTAGAATTACTGTCCCTTGGAAGAATCTCTTCAGCTCAATAGCTTACATCCCACCTCTGGCCCTTCCAGAAAGAGAGTCTGACATCCTTTGGCTCCAAACTTTCCTGGCCTGCATTCTCTCAAAACACCACACGAAAGGCATTCATTAACAGTTTTTGTTCTGAAGAAATCCCCACTAGGCTCATCCTGCTCGGAGGAGTGCTCCTCAATCCACTGTACTTGGGCATCCCTACCTTGACCCAGACACTGAACCCAGCAGGTATCCACTAACAGCTGAGGACACTGAGCCTTCAAGAAGCTCAGGAACCTGCCCAGGCTCACCAAGTAGAGGCTGAAGCCAAGAGGACATGCCTCTTGAGGGCATCCTGAATCTCACATGCTTCTTTTGTCGGCCGGGGAAAGGCTTGCCCATCCTGCCTGGTTCTGCTTAGACAGCCAGCAAAAGTTCTCCACGTGGGCTTCCTCTTTGCCTGTGATGACAGTGAGCTAAAAGGAAAACAGATCGCTTACAGCCCAATCTGTCCTAGTGGGAAATATGCCAGAGCATCTCTGGAAAGCTTGGGCTGGGGCCGGGTGGGTGTCAGGACGTGGCCTGGAGCCTGGCTTCCCTTCCTGGCCCCTGTTTATCTTCTTCCTCTCCTTCCCTTCCTTCTGGTCCCTGACCCCACTGCCCCTTCCATGGGAGCTGCAAAGCAAGCTGCTCAGAAGGAAGTGACTTTTGTTATTTGACCTGCGGAAGGATCTCAGCATGTCTGCTCTGCACATCTCCTCATGGCCGAATTGGAGGACCAGGGTCATCCTAGTGTTGTTTTGTTGGGGGCCTGGCCTGAAACTCAAGTGAAAGCAGTACCTTCCATACATCCTGACTTTTTTCCTACTCTGAGATCTTATCTATGTTACCCAGGCTACTCTGAGAATGTCTGGGTTCAAGCAGTCCCCCTGCCTCAGACCACTTTTTACAAGTAGTTTTATTGATTCGAGAATTTCACACAATGTATTTTGATCATGTTCAGACACCTCTCTCCCATCTCCACCCCCAACTTTATGGCCTCATTTACTATGTGTCGGATCCTATTCTTATAAAACACAGCAAGTAAACAATTAATATGCATACCCTTTACGTGGAGTTCCAAGCTGCCCACAGGCTGGTCTCCCACAGCCTTTCCACGATCACCATCCTCAATGCTCCTTTCTCTTCTGACTCTATCTATCAAATGCTACCTCAAATGCTTCGGACCTTCTGGCTTCCTTATCCTCCCACTTCTGCCTATTTGACAGCTTTGCGGGAGAGCTGAGTGGAGCACCTATTCATCCTTCATCCTCCATCAGCCTCATTTGGCTTCTCTCGCAAATGTGGCTAATCACGAAGCCGGCCTTTCCTGCCAGATGGTTATGATGTTAAGACACAACGACCTGAAAAGCTCGTTGTAAACTGTTCACACCACCCAAAAACTATTTCCTTCCTTCCCTCCTTCCCTCCCTCCTTCCTTCTTTCCTCCTTTCTTCTTTCTCTTTTTTTGAGACAAGACCTCTCTCTGGGCTCTATAGCCCAGGCTGGCCTAGAACTCCCAATCCTCCTGTCTCAACTTCCTGAGTGCTGAGATTTCAGGCATGTGTCACCATGCTCACCTCCAATGCCATTTCTTTTTCTTTTTCTTTTTTTTTAATTTTTTTATTTATTATTTTTTATGTGTATGAATGTAGTTTGGTGCACCCACATCATGCAATGCCACAGAGGTCAGAAGAGGGTGACGGATTCTCCTGGAACTGGAGTTAAAGACGGTTCTTATCCGCCATGTGGAGCTGGGAATCGAACCCCGGTCCTCTTCAAGAGCAGTCTGTGCTCTTAACCTCTGAGTCACCTCTCCAGCCCCCAATTCTTTTTCTTTTTTAAGGCATGTACCATCACATCTGGTTTTGAACATTTGTTTTGAGACAGGATCTCCCTGTAGCCCCAGCTGGCCTGGAGCTCACTATTTAGACCAGGCTGGCCTTCAACTCACAGGGATCTGCCTGCGACTGCCTCCCAAGTGCTGGGATTAAAGGCTTAGGCATCTTCGTTTCTTATAGAGCTCAGTCCTGCACATGCCTAACTCTGAAAAAGGGGGTTTGTTTTTGTTTTTAAGCTGGGAAAGCAAAAACAAAAAAAAATTTTTTTTAATAAACAGCTAGTTTTGTGGCTTAGAAGTTAATCTGGGCACCACTTATGTGTCCCCTCAGAGCTGTGAAGTGGGGGAAAGTGACAAGGAGGGAGGATATGATGGCTGTAGAGAGAGATGATGGGAAGCATTTAAATAATATAAATTAATCTATTTTCTTGGCTTTTAATTTTCTAGTTTTCTTTCAATCCAGGCTGTGGATTTTGCTTGGATCCCTAGGGAGACATCAGAAAAGTTAGTCATGCCCCATCCCTGCCTTGCCCCCAAGGACCACAGGAGTGAGCCACAGAGCAGGCCACAGAGCTAGGAACTGACCCCTGTGCCCCAGGTTGCAGCCACTGAGCAGCAAGAGGGAGGGGTGCTGGCTCCTAGGACAGTGTGCATGTGTGAAAAGAGGTGGGGCAGGGTTCTGATCTTCAACAGCAAACCTACTTGGCGGCCCCATCAGCCACACACTGCTGAGGCCTGCTAAGATCCTACTTGGGGCTACATTTGAGTCCTTCTCCAACCATCCCTTTTTACAGTATTGAGATAAAATTGACATCCATGGGGCTGGAGAGATGGCCTAGCAGTTGGGAGTGCTGACTGCTCTTTCAGAGGACCCGGGTTCAATTCCCACCACCCACATGGCAGCTGAGAACCATCTTTAACTCCAGTTCCAGGGGAATCCGACACCCTCTTCTGATCTCCACGGCATTGCACAACACGGGTGCACAGACCTACATAAAGACAGTACAGTCATACACATAAAAAATAAATAAAATAGGGCTGGAGAGATGGCCTAGCGGTTAAGAGCGCCGACTGCTCTTGCAGAGCACCCGGGTTCGATCCCCAGCACCCACATGGTGGCTGAGAACGGTCTGAAACTCCAATTCCAGGAGAACTCCAGTTCCAGGGGAGTCGGACACCCTCTTCTGACCTCCACGGCATTGCACGACACGGGTGCACAAACTTGCATGCAGACAGTACATTCATACACATACAGAAATAAATAAAATTTTAAAAAGTTAAAAAAAATAAATAAAATAAATAAAATAAAATAAAGTAAAATAGAATTGACATCCACTAAAGGACAAGTTTGGAGAAGACAGCTTGTCGAGTTTTATTCTGTGTATGAACCTGTGAACCATTACTAAAATCAACATGTACGTATTGCTCCCACAGTTGTTTCTCCTTGGTCACCTTTATCTTTCTCTGCATCCTAAGTGAGGGGAACAGGGTTTCTTGTTGGTGGGTTATTCTAAGATTAGAAAATCCTCAGGATTTTGAGGACTGGGGCCAGTAAAGCCTTGGAAGTAAGTTCCTGAAAACATCCCACTGACATCATCATTTGGGTGACCTGGGGCAGACGTTGCTCCCAGGCTTCAGGTTTTCTGTCAAGATGGCTAAGAGCACTGGCTACTCTTGCGAATGACCTAGGTTTGGCTCCCAGCACCCACACAGCAGCTAACAACTACCCTTAACTCCAGTTCCAGAGGATCCAGTACCTTCTTCTGGCCTCTGAGTGTACTGCATGCATGCGATGCATTCAAATACATGCAGACAAAACACTCACACACACAAAAGAAAAACAAATAAAATTTTTAAAAAATAAAATGAGACAATTGAATAGGGTCTTTAAGATTTGTATCAGTCTAGCCTGGCGTGGTGACATATGCCTTTAATCCTAGCACTTGGGAGGCAGAGACAGGCAGATCTCTGTGAGTTCAAGGCCAGCCTGGGCTACAGAGTGAGTTCCAGGCCATCGGGGGCTACAGGGAAACCCTGTCTCGAGAAGACAAAAAAAAACCCAAAAGATTTTCTATCAGTCTGGAACACATGCCTTTTCTGTGACCAAACCTTCATAAACATCAATTTAAAAAGTAAAATAAGTTTAATCTCTGGGTCCTAAAGCCTCAAGGACTCCAATCTCAAGAACACAGGCTTGGTTCTCTCTACCTTGCTAGCACGAGTAAGGGCCTTTGCCTCTAACATAGCAGGGTTCCCCACATGGCTCTGTCTGGGAATCACAGCTTACTTCCTCAGGAGAGGATAAGGGACATAATGGTGGCCTCCTCTGGCCTCCTAAACCACCAAATCAGGCCACAGAACAAGAACCTTATGTTTTCTTAGAATGGAAGTTTCTAGACAGCAGGCACTCTCTGTAATAACTATAGGGCATGCACCCTCTGGTCCATGTGTGGGTGTGTCAGTGATCCCTGCTAGAGGGAGCACAAGGTCAGCAGGAGAGGGCGGAAATATCGGGGTGAGAAGGGACCACTGCCACCATATTAGTTCTCATGGGTTGGTGTCGGGCGCTTCTGCAGTCAGATGTCACTCGATCCTGCACCTTTCACAGGTACCAGCTGGCTGCAGAAATGCTTATTCCTTAGCCAAATCTGGGCGGCTGGTTGCCCCTGAGATTTAGGCTGGGGAGCTGCTGCCCCCCCTTAAGGCTTCACATCAATAACTCCACAAGCCGGGTTTTGATGACCCCAAGACTTGAATTTGGGCTTGGTGGCTGATGTGCCGTTCTCCAGTCTCACCCGCTAGCAAACAACCAAGTCTAATAGACTTAATGAAATAATAGACTGGGGATCTTGGCAGATGGTACAGGTAATGAAGAATCCGTTTATTGTATGCAGCAAATCACTTATAGGCAGAACGACGTCATGTCCCAGCAGCCAATCCCATAGCCCCTGCATCATGCGCTATACACATCATGTGCTGCTGCTCTCCCCCTGCATCACCTTTATACACCACCTGCATTGCTGTGTACATCATGCTCTGCTCTTACTCATGGGGCGGGGTCAGATACAGATATACAGGTGGGCAATTAAGGTAATACAGGTGGCCTGCATTCGCCCACAGGTTGCTGCTGGGTACAGCCCTCCAAGGAAACCTGCTTTGAGCTGGGGTTCGGAGGAGTGCTGGGCTAAGCTCTACAGGGATTCTGGAGCAAGTGCAGGCTCCAAGGGCTTCCCTCACTCCCCAGAGGAACAGAAGAGACCAGTTAGCTGCACACACTTTTAGAGCTCTCCTGCCTGTCTGCTGTGCCCCAGGGAAAGGTGGGAAAGGAGTGCACACAGGCAAAAAGGTGGTAGCAGGGTTGTGAGTAGGTTTGAGGGTGTACTTCCTCAATGCCCAGCAAGTGCCCAGTAGGTGCTCAGTAAATATGTGTTGATGGATGGAGTGTAGACCACGTGAGATAGATTGGCCCCCATCCCTGACGGTAGTAGAGAAGGAGCGATAACATAAGCACATAAGTAACTTTATCCAGGACAGACTATGATAAATGCCTTGGGAGTAGAACAGTGAAGGGCCTGTGAGGAGAGGCACTCACATCTGGAAGAAGGGGTAGGGGGGCTCCAGAGAGAACTGCCTGCTGCTGCTGCTGCTGCTGCTGCCACTGCATGTAAGTTGATCTGGAATAGGGAATAGAGCTACAGTGACTCAGGAATGTTTATGTGGTGAGGGAGGAGGGGGGAGTAAGGGCAGGCTGCATTCCAGGCCAAGTGGCAGACTGGGAGCTAGGAAGCTCCTTTAGAGTACCCCCAGAAAACAAGGAGAAAGTAAATTACTAATAATCCAGAGCCTCCCTGTAACCACATGTTCTTTCTACTTTCCTCTCACCCTGCCTTGACCTGAGTCCCCTGTTTGCAGAACAGACTAAGCTGGGGTCCTTGTTGGTTCGTGGAATGGCCAGTTCAAGCCCATACATGATGGCCAGTCCCAGTGCCCTAGTAGTAACTTCATAAAAGCCTTCCTTCACAGCCCATAGTGCTGCTAGGAACGATAAAGCTCCTCGACCCTGGGAGAAGGCCATGCAAGAACCAGGAGTTGCTGGCTTACCTCATCCATCATTCATGTGACCGAGATGGGTAATTGGTGGGCAGCAGTGGAGGCATGTGGGGACAGGGGCACATTATTTTACATGAGGGTGGTTATCTGTTTATGGGCTGCCCCAAACTACATAGCAGGAGTTGGGTGGCAAACTTCCTGGCTGTGCTATACATAGGCAAGGGTCTGGGAATCCAATCCAGCCCTTCCACTGTCCTCTGCCTCTTTCTTTGTTCCCTTGTTTGGGTGTAAAGGAAGTTGGCCACTGTTAACAGGTATGCTAAATAATTTCCCTTGTCAAATTAGTGGATTCTGTTCAGCAGACATTTTCAAGCCTATCATCTTCAAAACAATCTTTTTTTTAATTTTAATTTTATTTTATTTATTTATTTAATTTATTTATTTATGTGTATGAGTGTACTGTCTGCATGTAGGTTTGTACACCCATGTCGTACAATGCCGTGGAGGTCAGAAGAGGGTGTTGGATTCCCCTAGAACTGGAGTTCTCCTGGAATTGGAGTTTCAGACGGTTCTCGGCCACCATGTGGATGCTGGGGATCGAACCCGAGTCCTCTGCAAGAGCGGTCGGCACTCTTAACCACTAGGCCATCTCTCCAGCCCCCCAAACTTATAAGTGGGAATTTTTCTTTTCCCTTGACAGATGAGGAAACAGGCTCAGGGAGTTTAGGGCCAGGCCCAAGGATACACCTAAGAAGGTGAGCCTGCAGCCCAGGTCTCCTAACTATGTTTGAGCCCAGCTGCAGAGCCTGACGTCTGGGAGTTTCAAATTAGTTCCAAACCATAAAAATCCAGGAACTGAACAAGGGAAAAAGGGAAATGGAAGAAGTGAGCAAGCCACCTGACTAGAATATGTTAGTTACAATGGAGAAAAAGTTGATCACAGAGGAAAACAACACTTAGCACTTCAAGTCCTGTGTGGAGGCATCTAGATGTTTCCAGGAAATCAGGAAGATTGTTGAGATCGAGTTGTTCTTCACCTGGGATCCCACCTTCCTACTGCGTTAGAGCTGGGTAGACACAGACCATCAGGGTGCACACAGGACAGCTCTGTTCATTGCCTCCAGGTTGATGAGGCTAAGGAAGACCCTGACTCTGATCAAACTGAATCCACAAAGATTTTTTACCTGTACAAAAACCAGAGTCCACCTGGTGTGCTGGCGCACGCCTTTAATCCCAGCACTCAGGAGGCACAGGCAGGTGGATGTCTGTGAGTTCAAGGCCAGTCTGGTCTACATAACGAGTTCCAGGGCAGCTGGAGCTATAGGGAGACCTTATCAGTAAAAAAAAAAAAAAAAAAAAAAAAAAAACACACACTAAGAGTCAAAGTAGTATATTCTCTGTGTGTGCATTCATATGTGTGCCTGTTCATGTGTGGGTGTATAGGCACAGGTGTGTATTTGCATGTGGAGACCAAAGGACAATTTATCGTTCCTTAAGGGCCATCCGTTTGTTTTTGAGACAAGGTCTCTCATTGGCCTGGAGCTCACCAAGTAGGCTAAGCTGGCTGGCCAGCAAGTCCCAGGCATCCTCCTGTCTCCACCTCCCCAGCACTGGGATTATGAACCCATGCCATCTTGCCCAGCCTTTTTTTTTTAAATGAGTTCTGGAGCTCAAACTCAGATCCATGTGATTGCATGGTAAGCACTGTACTGACCGAGCCATCTCCCCTGCCTTAAAGTAGCATATTTCCGATAGTAACATATTTGTTCTGGCAGGAGGAACATGTTCCAAACCAGCCTGAGCTACCTAGCAAGACTCTGTCTTTTAAAAAGTGTGCAATCAGCTGGGTGTGGTGGTGCACGCCTTTAATCCTAGCACTTGGGAGGCAGAGGATGGCAGATCTTTGTGAGTTCAAGCCCAGCCTGGCCTACAGAGCGAATTCCAGGACAGCTGGGGCTACAGGGAGACCCTGTGTCTAAAGGACCAAAAATAAAATAAATAAAAAGTGTGCAATCACCACCATAGTCAATTTTAGACCATTTCATTATTCTCAAATAAACATTGCATGCTTTAGCCTTGACCTCCAATCTTTCCACTTCCCTTACTCTCCAGACATGGGCACTGACTAATCTACTCTGTCTCTACGCATTTGCCTATTCTTGGCATTTCATATAAATATTATACAACATATCTTCTTTTATAAATGGCTTCTTTGACTTAGCATAAGCATTTTTTAAAATTCAGCTGTGTTGTAAGATGGACTACATCATTCCTATTTTTGTGGAAAGATATTCGATTGTATGGATATGCCACATTTTGTTTATTTTCCAGCAAATGATAGATCTGACCATTTTCAGGGGTAATTCTTTTATTTAAATTACATTTATTTATGTCCTTGTGTGTCTGAGCAGCTGCCACAGTATATGTGTGGAGGCCAGAAGGGAACTTCCAGGAGTCAGTCATTACTCCCCACCATGGGTCCCAGTATCAAATTTAGGTCATCAGTCTTGGCAGGAACCAACTTTTACCCACTGAGTCACCTCATCGGTTCTGATGAATTTGTGTTTGTGTGTGTGTGTGTGTGTGTGTGTGTGTGTGTGTGTGTGT
>VZQC01012466.1:5539-18330 GCA_009823505.1 Rhizomys pruinosus | reverse complement strand
ATATATATATATATATATATATATCCTTCTTTATTTAGAAAATTTTTATTTATGTTTACTTCATTTTTTTCTATAAAACTAATTGATTATTGGCACATGATGACTGCAAAAATGGTAAAGAGAAAAAATTACATGAGAATGGATATTTCTCCAGAATATCCAATATATTATAAATAATTAAGGTCATTATATGGTCAACTTCAATGAAAAATATGGAAATCCTAACAAATCCTTCAACTTTAGTTAAAAAATGTAATAGCCTTTTAGATTTTGCAGAGCCCTTCAAGTCATAAACTAAAACATGCTCATATATTACAGAGGTACAGAAGCATTCTCCTCTAGTGTGAGGATATAGGGATGTGCTTATGTGGCTTAAATTACAGGATGTACTTTCTCAAGAACTAATCACTTTCTCAGAGACACTTTGACAAGAACAACAACAACAAAAAAAAAATGACTACTCCCTCAAATTCATGGCTGTTTACTATTAAAGAGCTTTATAGAAAATATATTAAATGACAAATAATAAACTGATATCATGTTTGTTTGGTCTATCTGGAAAGGATATCAATGGTTTAAAAGGAACCATTGGAAAAGGAAATGGTTTAAACCAAAGGAAAATCAATGGTTTAAAAAGGCAAAGTACACTTAAAGTTGTAAAATTATAACATGGTATTATGTATTGTTGCATTGCAGTCCATATATAATATATCTAATATATACTATATTAGATATACATACAAATTAATTGTTCTGTGAGCACATTGTAGTCTTATTCTCTTCAGTTCGACTAGATGTGCTTTCTGTGTTAATACTATGCCTGTTTAGCAGAATGATGGTAGGTTCTGGCATATGGCTTGTGACCTGTATATTCACAGGTTCTTGACCCTGAACATTGGACTCAATCTTGTGAAGTAGATGATAACTCTTATTATACAGAGTTTGATTAATGCAATAATATTTGTGCCAATATTCTATCAGTGGGCATATTTTGAGAAGCCAATTGTTATCGTCGATCACATGGTTTACAGATATGTAAGCTTGATGATTACTTTTCTCTATTGAGATGTGTGCGAAAGTAAATTAAACACTGATGGCTCATCATCTCTTCCGTTAGGTTCAAGGATCATTGTGGAAAGGGGGCAGAAGGATGGTCAAAGCCACAGGTAATAAGTGAACAGAAGAAAATGTGTCGATACCACAGGTAGTGGCTCATATGAACTCATAGCACTTATGATAGAATGTTCAAGACTCTGTGCAAACCCAAGTCAGAGAGGAGCCCAGCATGGATGGGCGAAGTAGGCAGGAAGTCCCAGCTTTACATGAGATTTTATTATCTATTGATCAATGCTGAGAGAGGAGAGTCAGTGTTCCAAACTGGTGTGATGGTAGGTTGACCAGACTCCACACCCAGGAGATTTTAGGACATTCAGATTATGCTCAATAGATCTTTACAAAAGCAAATAATAAGAGAGGACATGAAGTGAGAGGGGAGCAGTAAAGTGGAAGTGCAAAGGTGGGTTAGAGGTCTGAACATAACCGAGACACACTGTGTGAAATCCCCAAATCAATAAAAGCATGAAAAACTCTATAGGAATTACAAAATTAGTTACATATCATTATGCATAAATTTAGTAAAAAGCAATAAATTTTATGAAAAAAAGAGAAAAATGTATATCAATTTTACTAGTAATAATGTAGAATAAAGACTGGTAAAGGACAGTTCAACAGGTTGGAGAATGAGGTATTCAAGAGAAAGTCTCTCTCCATGGTCATCTCTTTATAAAGTTATTCCCATAAAAGATAAGAGTTAAGGAAGCCAGATGAGTCACTCTTATGCCTGGCTTTAGTGTAATTCTTGAACATATAAAAAAACTAAGAAATAATGAGTTGCCTATGGCACTACTGGCCCTCTAAGAAGGGAGATAAACTCCTACTGGAAGTGAAAAGTTTCAAGTCCATACATAAGGCTTGAAATCTAGTCTCAAGATTGGCTACTGACAATCACTAATAGGTTAACTAGAAAAATGAAAGGCCACGTGGATAGAGCATCTCGGGTGGCCTTTCATTTTTCTAGTTAACCTATTAGTGATTGTCAGTAGCCAATCTTGAGACTAGATTTCAAGCCTTATGTATGGACTTGAAACTACAATACTGAGAAATTTACTAGTAACCAGGTAGCACATCCAGGTAGCACCCAGCCTAACTGAAACTTTTTGTTAACTGAAAACCTCTTTGTTAATGGACCTGCACTTTGTCTGGTGTAACTATAATGATCTAATGTAACTATGGTTATTGGCTTTGCCCTGGAATGATGTAATTGTGCTTTTAAGCTTATAAACTTCCCTCCTTCTCAAGAGGGGGTCAAGAGTTCTTTGTGGGTATTAGCCCCCTCTTGGACTGTGTGCTATTAATAAAGGCCTCCTAATTTGACCAACACAACATGTGGTGTTTCTCTCTGCATCTCTCTCAATGTTACATTTGGAGGTTCCCATAAGATTACCTGCCATTTAGGGGCTCAGCCTCTCTCCAGATCTCCCTGGAATGATGACTTGTTACAGGTGAGGCATCCCCTGAGATGTTCCAGGGCCCTGTGACTCTCTTCTCAGAGCCAGAGAGTTCCAAAATGACTGCTGTGTGACCCGAGACCAAAATTGACTGAGTCCTTCTGGTCCTCCTAGGAGGTAAGTTCTGTTATTTTTGGTTTAGAGCTCCATTCTGTCTACTCTGGTCTGGTATTTAATAATGGGAATGTCTTGAGAGGTAGAGGCAGGTGGATCTCTGTGAGTTCAAGGCCAGCCTGGTCTACATAGTGAGTTCCAGGCCAGCTGGGTTTATAGAGAGAGACCTTATCTCAAAAAAAAATACAAAAAAATAATAATAATGGGAACGTGATCCTGATAGTGCCCGTGGCAGAAGAGGTCATCTGGCAAACTGGTGCACCACTGGAAACTCATTACTCTGGTCTCTGCTAATGTCTGCTTGTGTATATTAATTTTAATAATTGTATGACTGAATGAGTGACTGGGCAGTCAGATGAAGCGACTTCTGCTCTGGACAGTTCCTGTCCAGAGGGCCCTGTCTTTTGTCTTGTCTGTCGTGGAAGGAGAGTATGTCCAGTTTTGTTTCACCTGCTGCCTTGTGGCTTCCCTTTTTTCCTTCCTCCCCGATTCTCATTGAGGACTGGAAAGCCAGCCTGCCTCAGAGATTGGCCGGCCTGGTAAATGGTGTCTCTATTGCCGGCCACTGCTTTACAACAACTCTCGGTTCCGGCAGGCTTGCGGCTGCTTTGCAGCTTTCTGCTCTCTGCCCTCCCAGGCAGCCGGAGGCACTCTGTGTCCCCTTCACCCAGGCCTGTCCCTGTGGCCTGTCCTCTCTCCATCCCAGAACTTTTCTCTGAGGTTTTCCTCTGTACTCTGAGATCCATGCGTCTTTTCTCTGAGGCTCCAGTCGCAGCCTCCTGCAGTTGCTTCTGAGTTCCTTCCCTGGCTTCCCAGGCCTGCTACTGCAGGAAAAGTGGGAGGCAGTGGACTATAGCTCAGGACTTGTAGCCACAATGCTNGAGTTCCAGGACAGCTGGAGCTACAGGGAGAACCTGTCTCAAAAAGACTAAATAAATAAATAAATAAATAAATAAATAAATAAATAAATAAATAAAAGTTAGCCAAATGGAAATACAGTTTATGGACTGGATGACTTAATGTTGTTAAGGTGATATCAGTATTATCAATATCCAAAACAACTTTCAAAGCCAGATGTAGCAAAGCATTCCTGTTATTCCAACTCTCAGGAAGCTGAGGTCAGAGAATTGTGAGTTCAAGGGCAGCCTGGACTACATCATGAGACCCTGTCTCAAAATGAAACAAAGCAATAAGCAGGCATGGTGATGCTCATCTTTAACCTCCAGCACTCAGGAGCTGGAAGAAGGAGGATAAAAACGTTCAAGGTATTCTCAGCTACACAGAAAGTTTGAGATCAGGCTCAGCTACAGAATACCTTGTCTCAAAAACAATTAGATAAATAACTAAACAAACCCATAAACAAAACAAACCTCTAACTTACAAATACAATGTTAATTCCTATTCAAATCCTAGTGGCTTTTATGAATAAATGGAAGGACTAATTTTAAAACTAGATGCATTTTAAGCACTCCAAATAGACAGATTCCTCTTGGGAAAGAATAGCAAAGGTGGAAAACATACACATAGATTTTTAGCCATATTGAGGCAGTAGAGGAGGATGAAGAGTACCTTACACAAAGACTGCAAAATTAGCATATGAAAGAAAACAACTGTCGAAAACTTCAAACAACCCCCTCAACCACTAAATCTGCACATGTGCAGAATCACTCTAGAATGTCTATCCATGGCTTATGGTTCATTATAATAATAAAAAATACACCCCTGGATGGGTGGAGATTTCAGATGCAAGTGAGACATATGGTATATGAAGTTGTACACAGAGCTACACATAACAGAACATTCTCAAGAAAGCCTGCAATATGGAGTTACAGACAGTTGTTGGCTGCCATGTAGGTGCTGGGAACCAAACGTGAGTCTTATGCAAGAGCAACCAGAGCTCCTGACAACTGCGTCATCTCTCTAGTCCCAAGTTGTGCTTTTCTATTGCAGAACGTCTATTCATTACTTTTTAGTAATTTTATTCATCTCTATTAAATATGACATGGTTATTACAGGATTATTTTACTTCTTTATTTCTAATGGTTTGTTTTTTATTATTGTTTTGAAACAAGATCTCATTATATAGCCCTGGCTGGCATGGAACTTGCTACGTAGACCAGGGTAGCCTTGAACTCACAGGAGATCTGCCTGCCTCTGGATCCCACTTGCTGGGATTAAAAGCATGTGCCACCACACTTGGCATTAGTTTAAGGGGTTTTTTTTTTTTTTGAGCTTATAATGATGAATTTGAAATGTTTTAAAATTTTTGCCTATTAAATATAATATCTAGTCATTGTCACAGATAGTTTCTGTTGTACAACTTTTCTTATTTTATTGTTTGTGTTCAGAAAGAAAGGCACATGTACTACAGAACATGTATGGAAGGCAGAGGACAACTTCCTGGAGTCAGTTCCTTCCTTCCACTTTTCGATGGGTTCCAGGGATGGGCCACAGATTACCAGGCTTGCCCAGCAAGCTCTTTTACCCACTAAGTCATCTCTCTGGCCTCTTTTTCTCTTTCTTTCTTTCTTTCTTTCTTTCTTTCTTTCTTTCTTTCTTTCTTTCTTTCTTCCTTCCTTCCTTCCTTCCTTCCTTCCTACTTTCTTCCTTTCCTTTCCTTTCCTGTCCTTCCCTTTCCTTCCCTTTCCTTTCCTTTCCTTCCTTCCTTCCTTCTTTCTTTCTTTCTTTCTTTCTCCCTCCCTCCCTTCCTCCCTGTCTGTCTGTCTGTCTGTCTTTTTGAAACAGGGTCTCCCTCTTGTAGCCCTAGCTGGTCTTGAACTCACAGAGATCCACCTGCCTCTGCCTCCCAAGTGCTGGAATTAAAGGTGAATACCACCATGCCCAGCCCTTTTCTTTCTTTTCTTCCTTCCTTTTGGAGACAACGTTTTGCCATATAGCCCAGGATAGCATCTAATTGCCCACCCTTCCGCCTCAGCTTTCTGAGTAGTGGGATTACAAGTATGAGCTCACACACCTGGCACTTACTGGCTTCTTTCTACTATACGGTTTATTCTTTCCTGGTTCTTTGCATGTTTCACACATGGTTTTGGAAACTGGATATTTTAGATAACTAACATATTGAAGCAACTCTTAGTGTTGGTCCTCTCACCTTCGTCCCAGGGTTGACTTATGTTAATTCCATAGTTAGCCCTGCCTGCATAATATTCATAAAGCTTGTTCCCTGGGAAGCCCATCAGGAGGTTAGCCCTAGGCCCCTAAGTGCCCTCACGCTGTCCAGGTTTTTGGCTGTTGTGGGATTTGGTTTGGTTTTTTTGTTTGTTTGTGTTTCTGTTTTTTTTGTTTTTAGATACGGTCTCCACACTCCATATCTCCACACCGAGGTTTTAGACTGGGTTCTTTGGCTGTCTCTTTCCCTGACCACATCTTTTAAAATACCCCAGAGCATAAATTGCTCCCCTAACAAATCTAATAAAATTGTGGCTTTTTTGAAATACTAATTCTCCAGATTGGTGTTTGACATTTGTTCTGGAGGGTTCTGCTATATTCCATTTCTGTCCAGGAAACTAGCTAGCCTACAGTTTTACTATTTCTCTAAGGTATGTACCATACTCCTATCTGTTACCTTCACCCTGACCTCCACTGGTTAGGTGTGGGCTTCTGCATGCTGTTAGAAATGAAGTCAATTCCTTTTGGGAGTCATTCAAAGCTCTCTGTTCTATGGCCTGCTTTTCCCAGAGCAAAATCTTTGAGCCACAGTTTTTTGCGGGGTTCAAGAACAAAGACAAGGTTCTTTTTAAAAAATATTTTACTATTTTTATTTTATGTGTATGAGTGTATTGCCTGCATGTGTGTAAGTGCAATGCCTGCAGAGGTCAGAAGACCGCGTCAGATCCCCTGCAACTGGAATTAGGAATGGTTATCTGCCATGTGGGTGCTGGGAATCGAACCCAGGTCCTTTGCAAGAACAGTCAGTGCTCTTAACCACTGAGCCATCTCTCCAGCCCGCAAAGGCATGTTCCTTAGTAAATCTCATCTAGCTTTAGGAGCTGAGCATTCATTGGAAGGAAACACTACTGTTCCAGATCTCCTTGGCTTGCCCATCCCCGGCTGGCACCTGGGCCCCAGAAACCAGGCCAAAGTGGCCTCAGTATTTTCAGTGATGCCATACCCGAGATGCTCTATCCACATGGTGAAGCTCATGTCAGAAGGGAGCCCCCATATCTCAGTTTCCTTTACCTAGAACTAAACCTGAGCAACAGGTTGGAAGTCAGGATGAGAAAGGCCTTGTCCTGCTCCTCCGCGAAAGCCAGCCTTCCTACTGGCAGCAGGAGGAGAGGATTCCTGGGTTCCTGGGACCAGCAAGGGGTGAGGGTTTTGTGACCTTGCTCTAGAAAGGAGAAAGAAAGAGAATAAGCCCCCCCTTTCAGATCTCCCAAGCTCGCTTTCATGCTGAAATAGAGTAGATTTTCTTGAGTAAGTGTTTTTCATTCATTGAATTGAAATGGCGACACTAACTCCATTTTGATCTGCTGATGTTTGCTTTACCCTGTGTTTTTGCCCAAGGATTCCCACTGTATCCAGCCAGGCAGAACATCTCATACAAGCAGGTTCAGGGAATACATTGCTTCTACAATACTGAGAAATTTACTAGTAACCAGGTAGCACATCCAGGTAGCACCCAGCCTAACTGAAACTTTTTGTTAACTGAAAACCTCTTTGTTAATGGACCTGCACTTTGTCTGGTGTAACTATAATGATCTAATGTAACTATGGTTATTGGCTTTGCCCTGGAATGATGTAATTGTGCTTTTAAGCTTATAAACTTCCCTCCTTCTCAAGAGGGGGTCAAGAGTTCTTTGTGGGTATTAGCCCCCTCTTGGACTGTGTGCTATTAATAAAGGCCTCCTAATTTGACCAACACAACATGTGGTGTTTCTCTCTGCATCTCTCTCAATGTTACATTTGGAGGTTCCCATAAGATTACCTGCCATTTAGGGGCTCAGCCTCTCTCCAGATCTCCCTGGAATGATGACTTGTTACAGGTGAGGCATCCCCTGAGATGTTCCAGGGCCCTGTGACTCTCTTCTCAGAGCCAGAGAGTTCCAAAATGACTGCTGTGTGACCCGAGACCAAAATTGACTGAGTCCTTCTGGTCCTCCTAGGAGGTAAGTTCTGTTATTTTTGGTTTAGAGCTCCATTCTGTCTACTCTGGTCTGGTATTTAATAATGGGAATGTCTTGAGAGGTAGAGGCAGGTGGATCTCTGTGAGTTCAAGGCCAGCCTGGTCTACATAGTGAGTTCCAGGCCAGCTGGGTTTATAGAGAGAGACCTTATCTCAAAAAAAAATACAAAAAAATAATAATAATGGGAACGTGATCCTGATAGTGCCCGTGGCAGAAGAGGTCATCTGGCAAACTGGTGCACCACTGGAAACTCATTACTCTGGTCTCTGCTAATGTCTGCTTGTGTATATTAATTTTAATAATTGTATGACTGAATGAGTGACTGGGCAGTCAGATGAAGCGACTTCTGCTCTGGACAGTTCCTGTCCAGAGGGCCCTGTCTTTTGTCTTGTCTGTCGTGGAAGGAGAGTATGTCCAGTTTTGTTTCACCTGCTGCCTTGTGGCTTCCCTTTTTTCCTTCCTCCCCGATTCTCATTGAGGACTGGAAAGCCAGCCTGCCTCAGAGATTGGCCGGCCTGGTAAATGGTGTCTCTATTGCCGGCCACTGCTTTACAACAACTCTCGGTTCCGGCAGGCTTGCGGCTGCTTTGCAGCTTTCTGCTCTCTGCCCTCCCAGGCAGCCGGAGGCACTCTGTGTCCCCTTCACCCAGGCCTGTCCCTGTGGCCTGTCCTCTCTCCATCCCAGAACTTTTCTCTGAGGTTTTCCTCTGTACTCTGAGATCCACGCGTCTTTTCTCTGAGGCTCCAGTCGCAGCCTCCTGCAGTTGCTTCTGAGTTCCTTCCCTGGCTTCCCAGGCCTGCTACTGCAGGAAAAGTGGGAGGCAGTGGACTATAGCTCAGGACTTGTAGCCACAATGCTGCCCACTGATGCCTGCCATCTGCCCCTGCTGGGCTGGTGAGATGTAAGTAAAAAAGATGGGAAGATTTCAGTCAGGCTGGGCTGCCCTAGTCTGGGACTCACTTCTTTTCTCTCTGAAAGCAGTGTTTCTGGATGTTAGGACAGGTGATTACGTATGTGTGACCTTCTTCCTTATACCCTCTTCTCCACATTATTGAAGGTATGGGCTGGCATTTATCTCTAGATGACTGTTCTGAAGGAAATGTTCTACTCTGCCTTATTACTAGAAAAAAGGAGCCCACTCACTTTTTATCAGCTCTGAAAGTCTGATGATCCTCCCCCTCCATCCTCAGATACATTCCTCAGCAGCTCAAGGAAAGTGGCAATGGTAAGACTGGTGTATTTGGGACCAGTATATAGAGGGATAGAATATAATATGGACAAGGCCTTAAGTTTTGTTGTTGCATAAAATGCAAAAAATAGTTTTGTCTAAAATGAAAATGCTTGATTGTAGCAGAATATACAGACAGGGGAAATCTAAGTGGAGAATATATAGAGAATTGTAAAAGGCCAAAGAAAATGTCAACTTTATTTGCTTTGGGTTAATTTTCATTGGATTTCTTCATAGAAAAGGATAATGATTCTTTACATCAAAATGTTTCTATTTAAAATGGGATTGTACTCTTTTTGAGACAGGGTCTCCCTGTAGCCCCAGCTGGTCTGGAACTAGCCTGGTAGACTTGGCTGGCCTTGAATTCACAGAGATCTGCCTGCCACTGGGATTAATGGCATGTGCCATCACATCTGGCTTAAAGACAGTTCTTAGCTGCCATATTGGTGCTGGGAATTGAACCTGGGTCCTCTGCAAGAGCAGTCGGTGCTCTTAACCTCTGACCCATCTCTCCAGCCCTGGGACTGTACTCTTTAAAGGGGAAAGAGGACTAATGCCCTGTGCCATCCCAGGTTTATAATAGTGACTAATTCAAGTCATGCTAACCATTACATGAAATACCTCCCAGTAAAAATAAAAAATTGAATGCTATAAATCGCTCTCCATCCTAGATGGTGAGGCACGGGTCAATGCTGCTGCTACTTCCTGTATGCCCTTCATCTTCTGCTCTTGGGGACTGGATGCCTCCATCTGCTCTTTGTCAGAGACTTTCTCACCTCATAGTCCTGCTGGCCTGATCAGGATTGACTGGGTAGATAAATGAAAAACCATGAAGCGGAATGACATGGCAGACCTCACAGTGCCCTTGCTGTCTGTCCCTTCCATTCCATATCAGCACAGTTCACAGTCCTCGTCACATGTTCCATAAATGGATGTCGGGACTGTTAAAATGAAATAATTACTAATCCCGGTGGGATACAGTCATCTTCGGGGTCTTTCTTCCTTTGTTTTTTGGTTGTTCAAAAGCTGCTGCTACTGCATCTACATCTCTGTCTCCTGGGAGTCCTTTGGGTCCTGACTTAAGGTTGCTGTGAAGCTATGACTGTTCTACAGGCTTCTGTTTGGACTGGCAGTGTCCTAAACCCCAAGCCAGCTGCCCAGACCCTTTCTACATGTAGCCAGGTTTCCTGCTGCCCTGCCTATAGCAGGGAGATCAGTGCCCTCTACACCCCAGCTGTACTGTGAGAGTCCAGGGGTGTCTCCTGCAATGCCAGGATGGTCCCAGGAACTGTTCCGAAGCTGTCTTTTAGGTACTTTGATGAAAGGATGCCCAGCACACAGCTAATTTCCTTCAAATGAGGGTTTCAGTGTCTGTCCCTCTCCCGTGGATGCTGCACTAGGTTTCTCTCTTCTCTCCCCTCCCAAGAGCTGAGGGCCTCCCTGTCCCTACTGCCCCTGACTGCCCTCAGTGACCAGGGAACCCAGGATCCTGGGTTGGAACTCAGGATGGGCACAGGGTGCAGGACCATGGAGCCCTCCATCTGTCACTTTCCTGTTTTCTGAAAAGCATCAGATCCTGATTGCTCCTGAGTATTGGACGCTCTTCACCAGACTCTTCTAGTGGGAACAGGGGGAGGCAGCCCAAAGCCCATCCAAAACCACTGAGGTTCTTTAGGGGCCTAAGGAGTCCTTTGGATCCTCTGGCCCCAGAGAATATATGAGCTTTAAATTTGGCCTTCGTTCCCAGTTCCTCCACAATGTTTGGGGAAGCCTTCCAAAGACTTGACAAGCTTCAGATCCTCTCATCCTTACTCAGTACTGCTCGGGTATGGATGACCTCCTGTTAGCTGCTGCTGAGCCAGCCGCCTGCCCGAGAGACACACCCAAGACCCTCTCCAGCTGCTCTGGGCCCTGTGTACCCTGTCTTTAGGAAGAAAGCTTAACTTTGCCAGACAGAAGTCTCCTGTTTTGGGTAAAAACTCTCTTGAGGTAAGAGGACTCTTACTGTGGCCTGGAAGGAAGCCATCCTCAGATCCCCATGCCCAGGCTAAAAGACAGGTACACAAATTCCTGGGGGCAGCGGGATATTGCCAACTTTGGATCCCAAGTTTGGCTGGGGACCAACCTTTAAAATGGACAGAGATAAAGGAATGGGCTTTCCGATGGGCTTGGCCCTGACCTAAGCACCAGCCCTGATCTTGCCTGATGTCACCTTTTCATTCATGAAGCCCAAGGGATTCCAAAAGGCATGCTTACTCAGACTTTGGGGGCCTGGCAAAAGGCCCATACTTATCCAAGTGCCTAAAACCAGTAGGTTCAGGGTGGCCCTCCTGTCTATGTGCCATAGCATCTACTGTCCCTCTGAAGGAGGCTGACAAGCTCACCTTGGGCCAAGACTTAACCCTAAAAGCCCCTATGCATTGACGACCCTCCTCCAGGAAGTAAATGGTGGGTGGATGTCAAATGCTCTCAAAACTCTGTACCAGAATCCTCTTGATCAGGCCTATCTCATCTTCTCAGCCACTTAGAGCCTCAACTCGGCTACACTGATGCTAGATGATAACCTGGAAGTGCCCCTACATGCCTGTGAGCATCTGCTGGACAGCTCCTAGGCCAACTCCCTGGACCTCTGAGACACCCCCTTACCTGAGGCAGACGCCAACTTGTTCATGGATGAAGGCCAGAGCCACTATGACCACCTAATGGGATGCCATCTGGACCCAAGCCTGGCCTCAGGGCACCTCTGCACAAAAGGCTGAATTGATCACCCAAACCCAGGCTCTATATTGGGAAAAGAATTAATGGGTGAACATCTTCTCAGACAGCAAATGTGCCTTTGCTCCCCTTTCATGCCCCTTCCATGGTCTATAAGGAAAGAGGACTCTGACACTCCCATGGCAAAAGCCCAAGTGGCCCAGTGCACTGCCAGACTCCTTGTTGAGCTACGCCCACTCCCAGGAAATTACAAAGGACCCCATGAGATGATGGCCCTGCCAGACTTCAGAATCATCCTCCCTGCAGCCCTTAGATACCTCCTTTGGACCCATCTCATCAGATGACCCATCCGGGTGACACCAAACTGGCTGAACTACTTTCTGGTATTTGTGGACACTGTCTCTGATAAAAAGCCTCTTACATGAATCCCAGGTTTGGGCTGCCTTTGTCAATTGGCTCATATAATGCTAAATTAATCTTGGAGACCAGCGAAAACTGGCCCAACCTCCTGTCCCTGTCTCCTCTGGGTTTGATGTATTCCCTATAAGATGAGTTTCACCCCATATAAGATTATGTTCAGAAGGCCACCTCCCCTACTCTGTAGACTAAAGGATCTTATTCTGAAAAAAATTTTGATCAGACTCCCTTAAAGTATCTCCCGTTTCTCCAGCAGGTCCAGACTGCAGTCCACTGTAACCTCCAAGACAGCATCCCAGCTCCCTCTGCTACACGCTGCCCCCCATTCCAAAAGGTCGAGAGAGGCTAACAGCTCCTGGTCCCGTTGCTGGCTCGATTGGAATCCATGGCTCATTACCTTGTCTCTAGGCCTAAAAGGACCTGTCATCCTCTTCTTCCTGGGTCCAAGGACTAAGCCTTGCCTAACTAATTGGTTGTTAAACTTTATCAAACAACAGAGAACCTCTGTCAAATTAATATACCTGAGAGCCCAGTACAATCCCCTGTCACCTGAGGGTATTGAGTCAACACTGACTGCCATAAGACCAGGGGAGAATGAAATGGCT
>VZQC01012462.1:2499250-2509685 GCA_009823505.1 Rhizomys pruinosus | reverse complement strand
GAATGCTCAGTAGTACCACCGTCTACTAGACAGAATGCTCAGTAGCACCAACCTTCACTAGACAGAATGCTCAGTAGTGCCACCATTCACTAGACAGAATGCTCAGTAGTCCACCTTCACTAGACAGATGCCAGTAGCACCACCGATTTCCACTAGACAGAATGCTCAGTATACCACTCGTACCACTAGACAGAATGCTCAGTGGGCCACTTTACTAGACAGAATGCTCAGTAGTACCCCGTCTACTAGACAGAATGCTCAGTAGCCCACCGTTCACTAACGGAATGCTCAGTAGTCCACTGGTCCACTTAACAGAATGCTCAGTAGCGCCATTCACTTAGTACAGAATGCTCAGTATCAGTCCACTGAGAATTCTCACATCCCTAACAGAATGATCATTAGACCATCCGTCCACTAGACAGAAATCTCAGTAGGCCACCATCTCACTAGACAGAATAGCTCAGTAATACCACCGTCCACTAGACAGAATAGTACCCAATCCCTGAGATATGTATACCACCGTCCACTGACAGAATGCTCAGTAGTGCCACCATTCACTAGACAGAAGCTCAGTAAGTAGCCACGCTTCACTAGACAGAATGCTCAATAGTACCACCATCTCACTGAGAAGAATGCTCAGTTAGGCTGCCACTGTCACATTAGACAGAATGCTCAGTAGTCCACTGTTCACTAGACAGAATGCTCAGTGTTGCCACCGTCCACTAGACAGTATGCTCAGTAGCCCCGCCTATCAGACAGTATCACGTAACACAGAATGCTCAGTAGTACAGTCATAGACACTACTAGCGCTTCACTAGACAGAATGCTCAGTAGCGCCACCGTCCACTAGACAGAATGCTCAGTAGTCCACGTCACTAGACAGAATGCTCATAGTAACCACCGTCCACTAGACAGAATGCTCAGTAGTACCACCGTCCACTAGACATAATGCTCAGCAGTGCCACCGTTCGCTAGACAGAATGCTCATAGTACCACCGTCTCACTAGACAGAATCTCAATAGTACCTACCGTTCACTAGACAGAATGTCTCGTAGTCTCACCGTTCACTAGACAAAATGACTCAGTAGTACTACCGTCTCACTAGACAGAATGTCAGTAGTACCACCTTCCACTAGACAGAATGCTCAGTAGCGCCACCATTCACTAGACGTTAATGCTCAGTATACCACGTTCACTAGACAGAAATGCTCATAGTACCACCGTCACTGACCAGAATGTCAGTATTCAATCTTTTTAGCTTAAGTCTCATGCAATTCAACAAAAGTCTACCCAAATTTGTATCAATACCTATGATATGAACCTGGCTTTGATTAGTATCCTCTCTCAATCATTTTTTATACCATTGGGACTTTGGATGAGAATGTATGTCTTGCCAGGCACAGTGGCACATGGCTTTAATCCCAATACTCAGGAGGCAGAGGCAGATGGATCTCAGGTCTCTATGAGTTCCAGGCTGCTGGAGCTACCAGGGCAGCCCCAGTCTCGAAAAGACCCCAAACAAAAATAGGAATAATATATATATATATATATATCATATTATATATCTATTATAATCTTGTTTCATATCACTGAACTTTGTTTCTTCTACATGGGCAATATCCTCTGCAATTTATTCTTGACAAGATGTTAAAGAGAGTCATGTTATAATGACTACAACATTGAGCATGGTGTCTGGTATATACAGGCAAATCAGAAGCCTGCCTTGCCTTCCCAGAAAGCCCACAGACTCTAGGAGATCAAGGCAGTCATTCTCCTCTCTGTGGAATGTGAGCCTAACACATAAGACCCATTGGTTAATTACTTGGTTGGTTGGCTGACTGGCTGGAAGTCTAGATAGACAGACAAATGGGTAGAAAGATGAATGGAGAAATGGTTCCTTTGCCCCATGGGAGTTCAACATTTCCTCTTAGTCCTTCTCTCATCTCACACAAGTCCACCGTCCTCTGTGCAGACTGTCAGGTGCTCGTGGGCCAGAAACTAAGCCTTCCCCCCTACATTTTACTATGTCTTCAATTTATGATTCGCAAGAATTAACTTTTCATTCTATCTCCCTTTCCGTGAAACTGCCCCACAGTCCCAGCAGGGAGTGGGAAGGCAGACAGGAAGTTCCAGCCTTAGCCAAGGAGCTACTAGCATTGGCAGCTGCTGGGAGAGGGAGCGTAGATTCTCTTTATGGGTGTGACCCCTGGCAGGCTAACCAGTATTCTATTCGTATTTAATTGCTGTGACAAAACACTGACCAAAACCAACTTGGGGAGGAAAAAATTTATTGGTTTTACAGCTCCCCGGTTACAGTTCATCACCAAGGGAGCCCAAGGTGGGAACTCAGGGCAGGAACCTGGAGGCAGGAGCTGAAGCACAGGCCATGGAGGAATGCTGCTACTGGCTTGCTCTCTCGCCCATGCTCAGCCTGTTTTCTTATACAACACACAACAACCTGCCCAGGCATGGCACTGTCCACAGTGGGCTGGGTCCTCCCACATCACTCAACAATCAAGAAAATATCCCACAGACGTGGCCACAGGTCAGTCCAATGGAGTCAATTCCCCGGTTGAGGCTCCCTCAACCCAGGTGGGTCAAGTTGACACCAAAGCTATCCAGCACAACCAGGTTCCAGGGGATGGACCACCACCCAAGAATATTTGAACAATACTATTTGGATTCAGTGGTCTTTAAAAAAAGAGAGAGACCATGAAGTGGGGGAGGGGCAGTAGGCAGGTGGAGATGGACCTGAGAGGAGATGGGAGAGGGGGTTAATAGGATCAAAATTCTCAAATAATTAGTAAAATTAAGGCCATACAGAAAACTAAATACATATGATCTACATATTCACAGACACAAAATTAAATTTTGTCAATAAAAATATATAGTAAAGAATTCACCCTGCTGATTCTGAAACACTACTCTTGACCATCTGGGCCCAAAATATGCCCAAATGTCCCCGTTCCCTGATCCCCTACTCTATAGAACATCCACTGCTGTAAGGACTTCTGCAAGTGTTTGGTACAATCATGAGTGTGGTATAACCCTCAGTCCTGGCCCTGGACCTTCTAGCTATCTTTTCCTTAGGGAAATAGGAACTATTATACATTCATAGGAAAACATTCGCCCTCGAGGTCCTAATTTCTGAAACAGAAAAACGTGTGACCAGTATTACAAGTTGTTTAGAGTCTGTCAGCCCCCGCTGGCCTGGAACTTGTTCTGTAGAACAGGCTGGACTTGAACTCACAGATCCTCCTGCCTCTGCTTCCCAAGTACTGAGCTTAAAGGTGAGCACCACCATAACCATCCCAACAACTCAGTTAACAAATGAAAATTCCATCTATTATCCTACAATAATGTTATGGGGCATCTGCTGTACATGAGCAGTCCCGGCCTACCTGGAATTCACTAAGTAAACCAGACTGGCCTCCAACTCTCAGGGATCCTGTTCCTTCTGTTTCCCAAATGTTGGTATTGTAAGCCTGTCCCACCATGCTCGGCGAGTTCATTCATTCATTCATTCATTCATTCATTCATTTATTTGAGACAGGGTCTCCCTATAGCCCCAGCTGGCCTGGAACTCACTCTGTAGACCAGGCTGGCCTTGAACTCACAGAGATCTGCCTGCCTCGCTCTCCTGAGTACTAGGATTAAAGGTGTGCACCACCATGCCCAGCACTAAAGGCAGTTCTTAGCTGCCATGTGGTTGCTGGGAATTGAGCCCAGGTCCTCTGCACAGGAGCAGTTGGTGCTCTTAACCAGTGAGCCATCTCTCTAGCCCCTCATTCATCTTTTTAATCATCTCACTCAACCCATCTTCAAGAGTCTGCTGCATGTCAGACATCAGCTCAGCTTTGGAACTGACTCCAACAAGGCTTCTGCCCCCACAAAACCTCCAGTGCAGGTGGTTCATGGGATCATTTCAGGAAAAAAAAAAATCCAAGCACAGGTCTACCAATATGGCTCACTGAGTAGAGTGCTTATCTACTGTGCCTGGAGACCTGAATTCGAGCTCAGCAGTGCTTAAACAAGGCATGGTGATGCATGCACACCTATCGTTCCCAGCACTTAGGAGGTGAAGGCAGGATGATTAGAAGTTCTAGGTCATCCTCAGTTATAGTGAGTTCACAGCCAGCCTGGTGTATATGAAACCCTGAATTAAAAAAAGAAAATCATTAAGGCACAGGAATAATATTTTAAACAATGGCAAGTTCTGAAAAGGAAGGATACAAGGCATAATGTAAAGGCCATGAGGAAGAAGAGAGGAAGAGAGATAAACGATTATAGCTAGAAGGGAGCCAGAATGTCGGTGCATATAGAATCTCTTGGGATGGGACGTTAAAACAATACAAAACGCAAATCCCTCAGCCAGCTCTTGGTTGGACTATCTTTCCCTCCATCCATTGGGATTCCAAAGCTCCATGTTCTGAGACAGACAAGGCAGTTAGTTTTCTTCTGCCTCATGAACAGCTAGATATTGGTCACCAGGAGTTGTTATGACAACTGGGCTGTGGCAGCTCCCCTGGGGAGGAAGGCTGAGATAACTAGTTTCACTTCTGCTTGGGGCACTCTTCAGAAAATTCAGGGGCTCTCTCTGAGCACCTCTGTGAAGTAGATGCACTCTATTCCCCCAGATTAGTATCAAATTTCTCATTTCCAAGAAAGTTCAAGAACAAAAATGTCACATACACACATTATATTCAGGTGAAGGCAAGGTGGCTTGGAGCCCCATTTGTCTCATTAAATACGGTACTCTAGAACCAGACATTAAAATGACAGAAGAGAGCACCTAGTTTAGAAGTCCATTGTGGCAGGGTATGGTGGCGCACACTTTTAATCCTAGCACTTGGGAGGCAGAGGCAGGCGGATCTTTGTGAGTTCAAAGCCAGCCTGGTCTACAGAGTGAGTTTCAGGACAGCTGGGGCTACAGGGAGACCCTGTCTCAAAAAGACCAAAAAAAAAAAAAAATAGAAGTCCATTGTGGACCCCAATTAAAAGTAAAATGAGAGGACAGGTAGATAATGACGCTCCTAAGCTCAGAGTGAAGAAAACCGCCTCCACCAGTGCATCCACAAGATCCGTAGCATTTGGGCTGGACGTAGGCTTCTCCCAAGATACTGGCTTCATAAAACAAGTTCTGAGAATAACGCTCCTGACACCTCTTCCATTACCAAAAGCAGCTTGTGGGGCAGGGGAGATGGTTCCGTGGGTACGCTGCTTGCCACGCAAGTGTAGGGCATCTGCAATCCTAGCGAACCTACAGGAGACAGGAGCAGAGAAGGGCGAATCCCCAGAAGTCCCCAGAGCAGTCGGCCTGTTGCACACAGCGGCGACGAAGGGGCTCAGAACAGCAAGGGAAGCAAAGGCCAAGACGGAAGCTGTCTTCTTTTTTTATTATATATATACATAATTTTGTACGAGATTATGTTACTAATCAGGAAGGCTGTCTTCTGACCTCCTCACCACGGCACATCTGTGCACACACATGCACACACATGCAGACTAAAATAAAAGGCAGATTACTCTCTCGTGCCCAGCACCTCCCTCCTGCTGCCGCTGTTCAAGCTCTGCACGTCCACGCCTGCTGCCTCTATTTATTCTTGTAAGTTCTGCTTCCCTATCCTACTTCCTAACCAGAATCTTCTTTAAAATCTAATTTATAAGGACCAAGCCTGATCCTAGCAGTCAAGAGGCTGAGGCAGAAGGATTGTGGGTTCAAGGCTGGCCTGGGCTACATAGTGAGACTGTCTAATTTATGGTCCATTTCGACCTGTCTCTGCTTTGTGATTATGACCTTTCTGTTCCTCCTTCCATTTTACTTTGGGGAAATACCAGCTATCACTTCTTTCTAGACACAGCTGGGTCCCTGTCTTATTCTTAAAACCTCTTGGAAAAGCTGGTTTCCCCAGTTGTGCTCCAGGTTCAGCTGTTTTGATTTGGTTTTGACCCACCGAGATCATTTGGACACTATAAGCTTTCAAAACAAGTTTTAATCTGTCTTCTATTTATGGCCATATTAGTGATGATGTCTCCCAGCTATGTGCCCTCTGTCGCAATCACACAAGTGCTTTGCTGGCAGAATCACAGAGACTCCAACTCAAATCTCACCTTGCCACTCACGAACATAGACTTAGACTGACCACTTCCGTCCTGTAAGTCTCAATCAAACTAAAGAAGTAGTGTCTGCAACAGGCTGTGGGACCCACAAGTAAATTCTCATGTCATGCACTCAGTGTCAGTCTCTGGACACATTCTCTGTTCTCAAAATGTTGTCCCTCCAACAAGACATGAGAAAGAACAAGAGCCAGAACCCACCTTCACCAGAGACTTGTCAACCTGTCAGCTGCATGACAACCTATCTCTCAAGTCATTCTGTACATTCTGTGTATGTGTCCAAGTGTGTGTGTGTGGTGTGTATGTGTATGCATGGTGTGTGTGTGTGGTATGTGTGTGGTGTGTGGTGTGTGTGTGTGGTATGTGTGGTGTGTGTGTGTGCTGTGTGTGGTGTGTGGTGTGTGGTGTGTGTGTGTGGTATGTGTGTGGTGTGTGGTGTGTGTGTGTGGTATGTGTGGTGTGTGTGTGCTGTGTGTATGTGTTGTGTGTAGTGTGTATGTGTGGTGTGTGTGTGTGGTGTGTGGTGTGTGTGTGGTGTGTGGTATGTGGTGTTTGTGTGGTGTGTACTGTGTGCTGTGTGTGTGGTGTGTGTATGTGGTGGTGTGTGTGTGTGATATGTGTGGTGTGTATGTGGTGTGTGTGGTGTGTGTGCGTGGTGTGTGTGTAGTATGTATGTGTGGTGTGTGTGTGTGGTGTGTGGTGTGTGTGTGGTGTGTGGTATGTGGTGTGTGTGTGGTGTGTGCTGTGTGTGTGTGTGGTGTGTGTATGTGGTGGTGTGTGTGTGTGGTATGTGTGGTGTGTGTGTGCTGTGTGTATGTGTTGTGTGTGGTGTGTATGTGTGTTGTGTGTGTGGTGTGTGTGTTGTGTGTGTGTGGTGTGTGTGTGGTGTGTGTGTGGTGTGTGTGTGGTGTGTGCTGTGTGCTGTGTGTGTGTGGTGTGTATGTGAGGTGTGTGTGTGGTGTGTGGTGTATGCTGTGTGGTGTGTGGTGTGTGTGTGGTGTGTGGTATGTGGTGTGTGTGTGGTGTGTACTGTGTGTGTGTGTGTGTGCATGCCTCATGGCTGAGAGTGGCTGAGGAAGCCAGAAGAGACTCTCAGATCCCTGAAGCCTGAGTTTCAAGTGGCTGTGAACCACAGACATGGACTCTGGGAACTGAACCAGGGTCCTCCACAATAGCAACATGAACTCTATATTACTGAGCCATCTCTCCAGCCCCATACTGTGTATTTTAAAACTAGAATACAGGGCTAGAGAGATGGCTCAGCAGTTAAGAACAGTGGCTGCTCTTTCAAAGGACCTGGGCTCCATTTCCAGAATCCACATGGCAGCCAACAACCAACTCAGGTTCCAGGAGATCCAACACCCTTTTCTGACCTCCTCAGGCACTGCACGACACAGGTGCACTTACATACATGATCCAACACCCTCTTCTGACCTCCTCAGGCACTGCACAACACAGGTGCACTTACATATATGCAGTCAATACATCCATACACATACACAGACACACACAAAAATAATAAAGAAAACTTTTTTATTTTACTTAAAAAATTTTTTTTTTAATTTTTTTAAATTATTTATGTTTTTATGTGTATGAATGTACTGTCTGCATGTAGGTTGGTGCACCCATGTCATGCAGTGCCGCAGAGGTCAGAAGAGGGTGTTGGATTCCCCCTGGAACTGGAGTTAAAGACGGTTCTCAGCTGCCATGTGGGTGCTGGGGATCAAACCCGGGTCCTCTGCAAGAACAGTCAGCACTCTTAACCACTAGGCCATCTCTCCAGCCCCTGGAAAACTATTTTTAAAAATTAAAAAATGAGAATATAATTTTTACATTTCAAGGTGTTTGTTGATAGCTGTCACTTCCACACCTAAGAAGGAAGGTGTGCTGATGCAACACAAAATCCCTTCTTTTTTTTTTTTTTATTTATCTTTGTATGTGTATGAATGTACTGTCTGCATGCAGGTTTGTGCACCCGTGTCATGCAATGCCGCGGAGGTCAGAAGAGGCTCTCGGATTCCCTTGGAACTGGAGTTCTCCTGGAATTGGAGTTACAGACGGTTCTTAGCCGCCATGTGGGTGCTGGGTATCAAACCTGGGTCCTCTGCAAGAGCGTCGGTGCTCTTAACCGCTAGGCTATCTCTCCAGTCCCACAAAATCCCTTCTTAATATGGTCATGATATATTTAAAACTTACTTTGAAGCTGAAAAAAAAAAAAATTCCCAGCCTGGTCAGAGCTATGGAATTCATTCTTCAGTGAGGGTGCGCGTGTAGCACTTGGAAAGCACTGCTGCCCTCTGCTGGAGTGCATGGCCGTGACTGAGCCTGCCTTCCCATCACCCAAGAGTCCTGGGCCATCCTTCACACCTGGAGCGTCCCATGGAAGGGACTTACCTTCGATCTCCCTTGATGTGAGTCAGAGGCAGCCTTAGACCTGGGAGCTGCAGTTCCTACCCCCAAAACAGGTTTGAAATCTCAGTGCCTCCTCTGCCATCTGCCTGTATTCAGCCTCAGAATCCAAGTGGTCCTCTTAGACCTTCTCAACTGTCATTCTTGATCCGACCTCTGACCATCGTATCTGACAGAGTCTCTGTTCCGAAGCCCCCGTCCCATGCCCCCCAAAAGAAGACACACTTCTGAAGAACATGAACCAATCCCAAGTTCTCCCAGCATCCTCTATCTGATCACCTACTGGGTTAAAAATACTGAGGAGGGCTGGAATACAGGGACAAATACACTGAGAAAGAACTGACCATGAGCTCCCCAGGCAAGCCTGCATGACAGAGGCCTGTGAGAAGGACTGCCCCTAAGACACCCGTGCCTGAGGCGCAGAAGAGAACCAGATGTGTAGGAATTTGCTTCGTCCTCTCTGACAGTCTCTGGCACCGAGGGCTCATGCCAAGTAGCCCACACTTAGTATTTTCATTCAAACTCCAGGCAGAGGGTGAACTGAAGTTTGAAGAGATCAAGCAACTTATTCTGGTCCCTCAGTGAGGCTGGCTTCAGTCCAAGTGGAACAACCCTGTCTTTTTAAACACCAAAGCCTATACCAGAAAGAAAGAAAGAAAGAAAGAAAGAAAGAAAGAAAGAAAGAAAGAAAGAAAGAAAGAAAGAAAGAAAGAAAGAAAGAAAGAAAGAAAGAAAACCACAACAGAACTGCAAAGTGGCTGAGAAAGAGAGAGAGAGAGAGAGAGAAAGAAAGAAAGAAAGAAAGAAAGAAAGAAAGAAAGAAAGAAAGAAAGAAAGAAAGAAAGAAAGAAAGAAACCACAACAGAACTGCAAAGTGGCTGATAAAGGCCAGCGAGAGGGAGGTTCAAAGCTTACTTTGAAAATAAATGAGCTGATGGGTGGAGCCAATAGATTGCCTTTCAAAATAGGACCATTTGTTTAGAGTCCCAGATGAGAGGTCTTTGTTCCTTGGGTAAAGGATTGTCCGTAAAGATAGACTGGCTTCAGCCATTTCCTTGTCTATGAAATGAAGAAGGTAAACAGGCTTTATCAGCCCATCTGTTTACCCTCTGTGCCAGGCACTATGTGTGCTTGGTACTTTTACTTGTGCTCTGTGATGTAATTTTGACAGCACTTGGCTTGGAGAAGGTCATTTTCTAAAGGTCACACAGGTGACAGGAAGTTGATTCTAATGTGAGCATACCTACTCCTTTGATATTGGCCCTTACTGCTCTATACTCCATCCAGTCTCACACTGAGCAGAATGGTGTTTCTGAAGGACAGACCCCTCATGCCACCCTCAGTCACCTCTAACCCTTCCACAGCTTGTCCTTGCTCTCAATGAAAAGGGAAGCCCCAGGTCTCCGAACGTCTCCCCCTCTTCCCAACTGTGCTCCAACCTCACTAAACTTGATTAAGACCTTTCTTTGGCACCTGTGCTTATCAACACCAACCTGCAGCCTGCAGCCAGAATTCAGTAGACCTTTCAAGCAAAACTCCGTTTAGACTTCACTTCCCTTCCAGATGCCGCCCTGATGCTTTGCTCTGTCCCTGGTGAAGCCCCTGTTCTGAGGGCCCACAATACCCCAGAAGACTCACATCACACTGAGCTTCATGTAGCCCCTTCCTCTGTCCCAGCCCACACTGAGCTTCATGTACCCCCTTCCTCTGTCCCAGTCCACACTAAGCTTCATGTACCCTCCTCCTCTGTCCCAACCCACACTGAGCTTCATGTACCCTCCTCCTCTGTCCCAGCCCACACTGAGCTTCATGCACCCTCCTCCTCTGTCCCAGCCCACACTGAGCTTCATGTAGCCTCTTCCTCTGTCCCAGCCCACACTGAGCTTCATGTACCCTCCTCCTCTGTCCC
>VZQC01012462.1:2366460-2469438 GCA_009823505.1 Rhizomys pruinosus | reverse complement strand
CTTTCCTGAGTTTAGCAGACAAATCCCTCTGAAGAGGTTCCTACAATAAAGTTAAGTGGAAGGAAAAGACCCAAGCACTGAGTGCGATTAGATACAGTCAGTCCACCACCTGTCATGCAGATGACCCTGAAAGTGCCGGAAATCCCCTCCAGAACCACCACAGAAGACTTCACATCTACATCAAACCAAGTCTCCTCTAATCAAACCTGCTTTTCCTCAAATCCTGGCACTCAGGACTGAGTTTGTTTTCAGTTTTTTAACTCTGTCTTTTCTTGGTGCCAATAACTTCTATTGTTTCCCACCAGTTTTTGCTATAAATGCAAGCTATTTCAAATATGTCCTGAGTTGAGTTAATGGGAACTTGACCTTGAATTTCTATTCCATGGGAAAGTGTGCTTTTGCTTAACAATCGACCAAAATTAGAGGCAAAACAGCCTTGCGTAATAATCATATTACATATGCATAAAATACCATTTGCCTCCTGGAGAAATGTCAGCACCTATGAACAGTCCCTCACCCTGGGCTGCTGTGTTTATATAGACACCCTCTGGTCTCCTGGTTTAAAGCAGGCTCTGTTAAGGAGGAACAAAGCTTGTAGAAGCCGAACATCTTTCCTAATTACAGGCTCCCTGAGTACTGGGATTGGGACCCTTACAGCCTAGATTCATCCAGAGACAATGCCCAATGCTTTACCAGCCATGCTAGAGTAGTGTTGACTCTGCCTGCTCCATGCACCTACAAGTTAGGAACACCTACCTGTGAGAACGCTCCGCCTGGTGGCCAGGGTAGCAAATTCCAAAGCCTTTTCATAGGCCTTTGGCTGTGAGGGAGGCTGATTTGCAGCTCTGTCAGCTTGTTGAAGATCCGCAGTTCAGTTCTCAGTGCCTTCATTCTTCGTGCTAAAGGAACAGCCCCAGCCTGCAGAAGGAGGTGTGGCAAGCTTAGTCTACAGCACACCGCGCTGAGGCTGGCCCTTGGGACTTTTGGATGATCACCATGTTCCTACTCAAGCCTTTTCTCAACAGGCTTTTCTGGGCCTTGTTCCTGGTGCTGGGCCCAGATTGAGCAGGCTGAAGAACTAACAGGTTCTCAATACCTTCTCAAATTGGGGTAAATAAAAACAGAAAGCAAAGCTGACTTTCTATTGATGAAGTCAAGAGATGGAAATTGTCCAGGCCATTTAGGAGCAGGGACCCTGAAAGTGTACAGTTCCGTTCTTGTCCTTGGCAGAGCGGGAAATCTCCTTGGTTCTCCAGCCAGGAATGCCAGAGGGGAGCTCTGCTTTCTTGCCTCCTAGATGAGCTCTCTGAGGCCACACAGGACAACAAAACTCCAATCCAGACACCAAGCTTTTGGTGAATTTCTGAATTCTCTTCATGTTCCTGGTGGACATGGATTCTGTCTGTCAAGTTCAGCCCATCTCTAAGAGATTTCAGGGACTTGGAGGCTATAGAGGTCACCAGGGCTGTGCTGAGACCCATTAAGAAACAGATAGAAGATATGGCATTCTGGCCTGCTCCACACAGAACATGCCAGCATGCCACGGTCCTCTCTTAGGAGTGAATCCATCCAGACCTGCCAATCCCTCAGACCATCCTAGCTGATTCACCTAAAGCCATGCCGAGAAGAAGGCAGGGGTGGGATAATCACTGCCTTAATGAGACAATGTGCTTTTCCCTCCCAGAAATTCCGTATTCAGTACAACGACTTGTAGAACTTCCACCAGGCTGCACAGCCACGCCTCTGTCCTATGGCCCACCTACTTTTCTGATCCTTTTCTCTCTTTTTCTTTCAGACACTGACCAGAGGCTGCACACATTTTCCCTGATAATCCTTCTGGGAATAATTCCTTCACTGTTTCTCGAAGCTTGCCTCCCCCTCCACCACGTGGCTACTTACAGAGGCCACGGCCTTCTCGATTCCTGTCCTGTTTCCCCCTGGCAGCTGCCAAGGCTTACAGCTAACCATCCCTATTTTTCTCTTATTTCTAAATTCTTTTGTTAACAAGACTAAGAACCGACGAGAGGAAACCCCCCTTTCCCAAGTAATCTATGGCACCCAACATGGGGCTCCCCAAAGTTTCTGTAGCACTAAGGTGACCTGGGGGAGTCACTCGTGTCCCAGCTGATCTCCGGAGCGCACACATGAGTAGGTCTGACAGTGTTCAGTAAGCGATCATTTCAGTCTTCTGCAAGGTTAGGCATGTCACCTCATGCCTCTGAGCCTCTGAGCCATTTCTAGTCTCTAAAATGCATATGAAGATGAACATCTTAATGCTCAGAGACATGTTTCTTGTTCTCCTCCTTACAGTCAGTGCCTAGCATGTGCTGAGTAGCTGATCATGTGTGATGAGGAAAAAAGCAACTGAGTCAGTGAATTCATATCAAGCAAGTAAAGTTTTAGGATGAAATAAGATGGATTTTCAAACTTTAGTCAGGTGACAATGACTCATGTCTTTCCTATATATGGCCATTTACCTAATTAGTACTGTTATTTAAATCAACTCTTATTTTCTTGATCATCATTTGCAGTAACTGTGAAGTTGTGGATTTGATAACATGGGATTATACATTTTATCTTTAAATATCTTTTAATACATGCCAACAAAAGCTTTTACTGTCTGCCCATGCCTCCCACCACACTACATGTGGAACACTAATAATGTATGCATGCTACAAGCTGTAAAGTGCCATGCACACAACAGATATAATTACTGTGCTGTATTGTCCCAGGGAGACTCATTTCTCAAGCCAAAGAATAACTGAGACATGAGCACTGAACGAGGAAGGGGTAGGAGGGGTTCCCGTAGCCCCCCCCCCCCGCCTACGTGTGCGGCTCAGCAGGTGGATCGTCAATGGCTTACCCGGTAATACTCAACAGCTCGATGCCTGGAGCGAGTCCCATTGAAGAACACATCGCCTGCTTCTTCATAGATCTTCAGAGCCAGGGAGGGCTCCTCCGACCTCAAGGCAGTCCGGATGGCTGCCTAGTGGGACAGACAGAAGGGAATCCAGAGCGCTGGGCACAGCCAGAGGAGGATCCAGAGTCTCCAGTCAGAATTCTGGACATCTTAGACCTAGTCTGGTTTTGGCCCTCACCCACAGGACTGGTAAGACAACTCAGAGATTATCTGTCTGCAAGTTCCCCATTGTGAAAGGAAAAGCGTCTTTCGGTGAAACTAGGGGTGATTTTTAGCAGTACACAGATCAACAGTCTGTGTATTAATAGTTAAATATTTTTAATGTGTTTTAGGACAAAGATAAAAAATAAATCAAGACAGAGCTGAGAAGATGGCTCAGCAGTTAAAAGCACTGGCTGCTTTTGCAAAGGACCTGGGTTTGATTCCCATGTGGCAGATAACAGCCATCCAAAACTCCCATTCCAGGGGATCTGACACCCTCTTCTGACCTCCAAAGACACTGCATGAAACAGGTGCACTTACATACATGCAAGAAATGCAGACACATAAAATAAAAATAATAAGTATCAATTAATAATAAAGTCAGTAAATTCAGACAGCATTGTGTAAAGTTAAGTTTCTTTTTTTTTTAAGTTGATTTGAGATTGAGTCTAAGAAAAGTAAATGGATCCTGTACAGAGGGTGCAGCAAGGTCCAGACTTCATGCAAAATGGCTAAAATTAGAGATGAGGTCTCACTCCAGGACCTAAAGACAGGGGGACTTGGAGCAAACTCACTACCGTTCCAAGTTCACATCACTAGTGAACATGAACAAGTGCCATGTGTTCAGTACCCCACTCTTGCAACTCCCACAAGCACTCAGCTTCTCTGGTTCAGGTGGCTGAGTGTTCCCTCAAGTGGCTGAGGGAACAGACCTAAAGGTACGGTTTACCAGGTAATACTCGACAGGGAACCCACCTGCAGGTATGTCTTACCCAGTAATACTCGACAGGGAACCCACCTGCAGGTACGGTTCCGCCAGTTCATCCTCCTGCATGAGGTAGTGGAGGCGCCCAGCACCCAGCCAGGCCTCAGCGGCCTTGTCTAGCTCCCCAAGGTCGACAAATATCCACAGGCTCTCCTTGATGCAACTGAGGGACTTCCTGAGGGACCTGAGGGGCAGACAGGACCTGTGAGGTATGAAGGATCCAAGGGGCTCAGAAGTCACTGGACATCTGGGACACAGCAAGCTTGTCCCAGACCACACAGAGAGGGCAGGTTCTAATTTGAATCTCAGCTCTATAACCCAAGTGACCTTGAGACAGTTCAATATGTCCCCAATGCTTGGCTTTCCCCATCTGTAAAATGGGAATATAACTGAACCTGTCTTAGATGATTATTGTGAGGCTTGAGAAAAATAATAAATCTAGAATGCTTAGATGATAAAGTAGTGAGCTCTGATAACTGTTTAAACATCCTGACATGGTGGCCTACCCATGATGCCTCCAGGTTTAGACTGCACTGCTTTGTTTTCATATGCACCTAACAAGCAGCAGTCGCCAAATGCACTTATATGAGGTGAATGTGTGAGAGACCACAGAGCAACTTTAAATGATGGGAAAGATTTTGATATTTTTTTAAGTTGGTACTTTATTATTCTTCAATTATTTGGTGCTATTTATTATATGGAAAAGTATGCTAAATAGAAAATACTATTCCTCCATAACAAGAATTAATGAGGAAACGAGATCCAGTAGACAACAAGGCAGTATAGATTCAGAGTGGAGACCTGGCTGGAGCACTGGGCATCCTCTAGTCAGCAGCTCGCAGCCCTGTGAGCTGGCAGAGCCACTTGGGCTCTTTAAACATATAAACATAGCCAAGCCACTCAATCCGCCATGGTATGTTGAAATGCTGAGCCCTGGATTGCCTTGGGACCAGCCTTGTCTTGACTCACACCTGACTTAATATAGCTGGGGTTGAGATTCACTGATCTGTCCAATCCCTTTGTGTTTAAAGAAACAAACAAACAAAAAACAAAAAACAGTTCCAGAGATGCAGAGTGACTTACACCAGGCTGCACAGCACACTGCAGAGGAACCAGGAGCAGAAGTCTTTCCTCCCGAGTCCCCACCCACGGTTCTGAAAATACAATTTACAGCCCACACAACAGAGCTACCTGGGACTCACTGAGTCTGAGTGTTACAATCTTAATCCAAAAATCTAAATTCCTAAAACACTCATGTACATTAAAATCCTGAGAATATATCCCTCTAGAAACACTGGGCTCACCCAGAAAGTCTACATCAAGCATTGTTACCATCTGCCATGTTTTGATTTAATGTGTTGGTGGCTTGATCATCGCCTTGGGGATACTGACACATCGTGAGGCTGGTCTGATGAGGGCCCCATGCCTGTCAACCTCCAAAACCGTGTTCTAAATAAAGCTCTTTTAAAAATCCTTGCCTAGCCTTAGGTATTTCATAATAGCAATGGAAAATGGATTAATACGCCAGCTCATCACAGACAACTCAGCAAACATCATCTTGACTGATGAGCTCGGATCCTTTTTGACAGTGAGGCAGCTGTTGGCCTTCTGAAGAGTGCCAGGCATGTGGCCCATGTAAGAGCTAGGCAGGAAGAACTGTGGCTATACCCACTGCCGTGCCCTTGAAATGGGATGACTGACCTTGGGCTCCCTCAAGTATTAGACCCACCGCTAGGCCCATGCTGAAAGAGGAGGAGCTTCTCCCAATGCTGCACTGACACTGGCTACCTGGTTCGGTGGGGTACCTCAGCCTTCCTGCAGCACAGGAAGCCCTGACCTTCCTCCCCCCAATCCTCAAGCAGGGTTGACAGGACCCAGGCCTGCCACAAGTCTTCCTAATCTGATGGACAATGAAGACGGGACTCATGACCTCATACTGGTCCCATCCCACTGTGTCTGTGGCCAGTTACGGTCTGCGAATGTCTTCACACTGAAGCTGCCATCTCCAGACCCTGAGGAGCAAGACCCATTTCTGCAGGCGCCATGTGGTGGTTTGAATGAGTGTCCCCCATAGGCTTCAAGTATTCAGACATTTGTCTCCAGTTGGTGGCACTGTTCTTGGAGGTCTTAGAAGGTGTGGCCGTGCTAGAGGAAGTATGTCAGTGGGGACAGGCATAGTGAGTTTAACAAGCCTTGCGGTCTCCAGTCGCTCTCTCTGCTTCCTGTGCTCATTGTGAGATGTGACCCTCAGCTTGCTGCTCCAGTTCCAGCCGCCATGCCTCCCACCACAATGGACTCTAATTCCCTGGAACCGTCAATCATAAGCTCAAATAAACTCTTCCTTTTATAAGTTCCTTTGGTCATGGTATTTTATCACAGCAACAGAAGTGACTAATACAGTTATTTGGTACCAGAGAGTGGGCTGTTGGCTGTGAAGAACCTGACCATGTGGATGTTTGGAGAAATGTGGAAGACTTTGGAACTTTGGGCTAGAAAAGCTGTTGACTACTGTAAGCAGAGCTTAAGGGGCCATTCTAGTAGAAGCCTGGAAGAAAGCATTGCTGCAAAAAATGTAGTTCCAGAGGAAAATAAAGACTTAGGCAGCAACCGGGATATTTTGATAAAGAGTCTGGCAGCAGTTTGCCCACAGCCCAAATGCTTGCCTGATGCTAAGTTGAAAAGCAATGGACTAATGTCTTTGGCAGAGGATATTTCAAGACAGCCTAATGTAGAAATGGTGGCGTGGCTTTTAATGGTGAATATTATACAGATCTACAGTGAAAAAGAGCAGATGGGGCAGAAAGAAATGCAAAATGTACAGTTTGGATCTGATAACTGCACTAGGAAGATTAAAGGTGGGGCCAAGGCATGTGAAGGAGAGGTTGGATCTGAAAACTGCACTAGGAAGATTAAAGGTGGGGCCAAGGCATGTGAAGGAGAGGTTCCTTTTGATAAGGAGATTAAAGTGGTTAAGGAGAGGCCTAGCTATTTACAAGTAAACAATGGAAAAAGTGAGATTAAAATGATTAAGGAGGGGCCTCGAGATTTACAAGTAAACAACAGAATCAGTACCTTCAGGGCAAGACCACACCCAGCTAATCCTCCAACTTTTGAAAGGAAAATACTGAAAGCGTTTTCTACTCCAACAAGTCCAGGGCAGAGAAAATTTGCAAATGTGGTTAAAGTAGGAGAGAGTCCATCCCGAACTTGCAGCCAAATTCGGCAATTTCATTCACGTGGTGCTGGCTTTAGAGGCATGAAGTTTGCAAGAGTGAAGGGGTCATCAGTTCTTCCTCCATGGTTTCAGAGAGCTGCAGAGGTCAGGCAGAGTGCAGCAGGGGCGTCCCTGAATAAAGAAGGCCCTGATAGGCCATTGCGTGAAGCTGTGAATGTGAAGCCTGGTTGGCAGCGGAGACCCCAAGAAGACATTCGAGATGCCAGACCTGTGAGATATTTGCCAAGGAGAGCTGCATACAGGGAGTGGTACCAGCCTAAGAAAGAGATGTATGTTGCAAGCAAAGCTGGAAGAGCTGAGCCATCTAAGCCCTTTGGAAGTCAAGTCCCAGAAGTTGCATGTGGAGCTACTGGACTTGGCGTTTGCCCTGCTGGTTTTCGGTCTTGTTTTGGTCCAGTATTTCCTCACTATGCCTCTATTCCTCCCTTTTGGAATGGGAATGTGTATTCGGTTCCACTGTACATTGGGAGTATGTAATTTGTCTTTTGATTTTACAGGAGCTTACAGTTTAAGAGATTGGCCTGAGTCTCAGAAGAGACTTTGGACTGTGGACTTTTGAATGGCATTGAAACTGGTAAAGACTATGGGGACTTTTAAGGTTGGACTAAATGCATTTTGCATTTTATATGGTCAGGAGCCTATGGGGGCCAGGGAGTGGAATGTGGTGGTTTGAATGAGTGTCCCCCATAGGCTATAAGTATTCAGACATTTGTCTCCAGTTGGTGGCACTGTTCTTGGAGGTCTTAGAAGGTGTGGCCTTACTAGAGGAAGTATGTCACTGGGGGCAGGCTTAGTGAGTTTAACAAGCCTTGTGGTCTCCAGTCGCTCTCTCTGCTTCCTGTCCTCATTGCAAGATGTGACCCTCGGCTTGCTGCTCCAGCTCCAGCCACCATGCCTCCCACCACAATGGACTCTAATTTCCTGGAACCATCAATCATAAGCTCAAATAAACTCTTCCTTTTCCAAGTTCCTTTGGTCATGGTGTTATTACAGCAACAGAAAAGTGACTAATACACGCCATATACAGAGTAGACATTTGCTTTCCTACTACGGAAAGAGGAGATAAGCATTTCTAAAAAGTACTCTACTGGTAAAAACTTGGGAGGTGTCTGGCTGCCTTGGGTCTTTCCTAGGACCCCTCACTACCTGGTTATTTTATACCCAGCCACTGTCTGTGTCACAGGCTTGCCTGGAAGGACCCAGCATCCCAGTTCCCCTGCTGCCACCTGCAGACTCTAGGTCTGGTTTAATTTCTAAATCAAAATAAATAAGAACTGCAGCTTGTGGGTCAGCATGCGCTCACATGAACGTGCAACCTCCCTGACAGCTCATTCCTGTCCAATCTGGAGCCTCCCTTTTTTTTTTCCTAATCATTTTTCCTGTTTCCAAGTTCAGACTCTGGGGCTGAGTCTTTGGTTCTTCCTTCCAGCCCAAACAGCAGTAGGGAACCTGCGGCCGGGGGATCCCAGCAAACCTGCATTCCCAGGCATCTTTTAGCAGCCCTGCCTGGGTGAATCTGCCTGACCTTTGGCCAAAGCCCAGCCTCCACTGATCTACCCTATCCTCTTTCTAGTAAGAACCCCCCTTGCAGAGGGCTGGCCCTTGGGCAGGTGGTGGAGGTGCACTTTTAACAGCCGCTCTTCCCTCATCATCCATAGAACTTTAACAAACAGCCTCCTTCTTAGCTCATTTTATGAATAAAGAAAACTGCTGTTTTTAATTTACTCAAGTTCCCCTGTTCATTTATTTTTTACATGTATGAAGGTATCGTCTGCATGTATAGAAGTGTACCCATGTCATGTAATCCCAGTGGAGGTCAGAAGAAAGCGTTGAATTCTCCTGGAACTGGAGTTATGGAAAGTTGTTAGCCACCATGTGGGTGCTGGGTCCTCTGCCAGAGCAGTCAGTGCTCTTAAATCGAGCCCTCTCCAGCCCCTCCCCTGCTCACTTCTGAAACTTTATTTTGCGCTCTCTGCTACTTTTTTGGTGGTGGTGATGATTATGATGATGATGGTGGTGATGGCAATATTCTTATCTAGAATTTACTGAACATTTAGCATGCTCTAGGCATTTTGCATGCATGATCTCAATTAATTGTCTCAACAGCCCCAAGAGATAATTGCTACAAATTATCCATTTCATTAAAAGAAAATCAAGAGTCAGGGGGTGAGATGACTCAGTGAGCTAAGGCATTTGCAGAGTAGAAGGAGAAACCAACTCCTGAAACCTGTCCCTTGACCTCCACACGCACACCACGGCACACCACATGCTGGAACACACATGTGTCACATATGGCACTAAAAAGATGAAACCAAAATTATTTAAGGAGAAAATAAAGCTAACAAAGGAAAATCCACTAGAAGCAGGTGACGAACCCTGCTTAACTAAAATCTAATCCAGAGGGTCTGACCGCACCATTAAGCAACGCATGCCTAATGGCTTAGCTATGTGTTGTAGCAAGACTTTGCTTTCTTTTGCTACTTAGAAAAAAAAATTTAAGTTGTTAAGGCCATAAGTGGTTTTAAACCTTGAATAAAATCTCATCTGCAAAAGTGGTTGGTTGTGGGCCACAGGCCTAAGAGCAGGTGACAGCCCAGAAAAGTCTGCTTTCTGATTTAGGGTTTCTGAAGACCTGGGGATTAGCTAGATTAGTTGCATTGAAAAAATCAAACGCTGAAGGTGTGTGTGTGTGTGTGTGTGTGTGTGTGTGTGTGTGTGTACAAACGCGAGTGTGGCCCTGCTGCACATAGAGCTTTCCCTCTTCCTAAAAATAGTGCCATGTGAGTCATCGGTGGTAGGTACCACAATTTATACAACACATTTGGAGTCTGCTCTTTTACTGTCTGCTTCCTGTACCATTCTGTGAGCATAACAAGCTCAGGGGATATTAAGTCCTTTATCTGATTTCTAGCACATTTCCTGAGCCATAAGAAATGACAGGTAAATATTCATTGAGTAGATCCAATAAGCCACAGGTTCTCATGGGCCCCATCTGCTTCACTCTAAAACAAGGTGTTGGTCTGCATGTGTCAGCTGAGGGGAGAGGAGACTCACAAAGTCCCTCCCACTGAAAGGCTACAAGGCTTGGCTAAACTCCAGTCTAGTAGTTACGTAGAAGGTGGAAAGGCCAGGAATCTAGTTCTAGACAGAGGCCCAGGAAAGTGTGCCCAGGCAAACCCTGAGGGAACAGCTGAAATTTTCAGCACCTACTTACCCCCACTACCACCTCTAAACTCCAGAGAAAATCACTGAACAAAGAGCAATTAAAACCATCAGAAAGGCTGTGGAAATCACCTTCAGCTGGAAAGTGAGGCATCTCAGCTGAGCTCAGCAAAACCAGGTGCCATAAGGTTTTGGACCCCAGAGCTGGTGAATATAAAGTCATTCTCAGCCATGCCATCCTGCCAGACTCCCAACAGAGCCATATGCACCCATCTTATCTAGGCTGGCAGTTATTGGCTGATAAAGCAGGATGCATAAAAGTCCCCGAGTCCATCCACTATAGGCCAGGTGTGGCAGACTCTGACCCGCACCCAGCACAGCCTCCCCCGCTTTGTGGACAGTCGTTTCCGGGACCCAGCCACCCTGTCATCATGTGCTGTCTGTGCCTGCCTTCACAGCACAGCTGCAGGCTGGCACAGCCTGCACAGACATACAGCTCATTCACAAAAGCCTGGAAACTTCCTCCCTGACCACTAATGTGGAATACGGCAGCCTGTGCCTATAGTTTCAGCTCTAGGGAGGTCAAGGCTACCTTGTTCTGTGACATTGTCTCAAAAAGTAAAAAACGAAAAACCAACAAACAAGTTTGCCAATCCTGCTGTAGACTCCGACTGTGGCCATCAACAGCTGCCAGGCCACAGGCGACACATCTGACTGCTTTAGCTGTCACTTCCCACCAGCCTTGTTGACCCTCATGTGGCCTGAAAATGACACACTGACCAGCCAACAGCACAGTCTCCGTGAATGCTTTCTCCAGGATATTCATTATGGAAGCTCAGACACCACCCCTCCCTCTCCCCACCCAATACTGCATCCCTTCCTAACCGGGCAGCAACTGTCTTTACTTGTTTCCCAGGTGTATTAGTCACTTTTCTGTTGCTGTGATAAACCACCATGAGCAAGGGAACTTATAAAAGGAAGAGTTTATTTGAGCTTACGATTGACGGTTCCAGGGAATCAGAGTCCATTGTGGCGGGAAGGATGGTGGCCGTGCTGGAGGAAGTATGTGACTGGGGGCAGGCTTAGTGAGTTTAACAAGCCTTGCAGTCTCCAGTTTCTCTCTCTCCCTCCCTCCCTCCCTCCCTCCCTCCTTCCTGTGCTCACAGATCACGGTGGTGAACATCTTCTGGGAAACAATTTCTTCAGGGTCAGCACCAAAGCTTGTTCCAGAAGGGCCCGAGCTCCGGTGTTCAACACAGAAGTCAAGGACGTTGGTAACATAGTAAGAGTTCTCCTACATGGTCGCTGTGTGAAAGCATGAAGGGGTCACAGAAGAGCAGCGTAGCCTGGCACTTGAGAGGCCAAAAAGGCCACTGGTGCAGAGTGTGGCCTTGGTTGCAAGTGAAGACCCAAGATTTCAGGGGTCAGGAAGAAGAAGTTGCAAGTTTTTGCATCAGGAGAGTGTCAGAAGCAAAGCCTCAGGTTTCTAGGTGTGACCCACTGTTTTTGGAGATGCCCAGGACTTTGGCAGACCACAAGAGCAGCTGCAGGTGTAGAATGGAGTTGGCCTTGGGCCTTGAGATGAGCTTGTGTGCCACAGATGGCAGAGTAATTGAAGGGAGCTGCCGATAACCCTTTGGAGCCCAGAAGAGTGTGTTGATGAATCCCAAGGATCCAGCCCTGAGGCTACTTGCTGGACTTAGGTTTTGTTTGAGTGTGCCTGATCTTTTCCCTTCTGAATAAGATACAGTACTTGTTGTTAATTTTACAGCGCCCACAGTGTAAGAGATTTTAATAGACGCTGTTGAACTTTGTTAAGTGTTTGGACATTTTAAGGAGTGGGGCTTTTAAGGTTGTACGTCTTAGGTTGTGATTAAATTTTAAATCATAGCTTTGGGGATAAGAACTTGGAAGGTGGTGGTTTTATAGTGATGTGTTTTGTGTGTCAAGTTGACAAGGGGTCAATTGTGCTGGATAGCTTTAGTGTCAACTTGACACACCTGGGCTGAGGGAGCCTCAACTGGGGAATTGGCTCCATTGGACTGGCCTGTGGCCACATCTGTGGAGTATTGTCTTGATTGTCAAGCAGTGTGGGAGGGCCCAGCCCACAATGAGTGGTGCCACCCTGGGCAGGTTGTGTACAGTATAAGAAGGCAGACTGGGCATGAGCCAGGAGAGCAAGCCACTGAACAGCATTCCTCCACGGCCTGTGCTTCAGTTACTGCCTCCAGGTTCCTGCCTTGGGCTCCCTAAGTGATGAACTGTGACCCAGGAGATGTGAGTTGAATAAACCCTTTCCTCCCCAAGTTGGTGTCAGTCAGAGTGTTTTGTCACAGCAATGGAAGACAAACTAGAACACCAGGGAATCACCGAAATCTGTTGTTCAAATGGCCCCTGTTTTCTGGGGCTACTGCTGTTCCCAGCATCTGAAGTATTGTTCACTACCATTATCCACTCTCTAAAGCTTATACCCCCCAGGGCCTCTTTTACTCAGGTGACTTCTGTCAGATAGGCTTCCCAACCCCTTCCTGGAAGAGTCTGTACTTCCCAACCGCTTCCTGGAAGTGTCTGCACTTCCCAACCCCTTCCTGGAAGTGTCTGTACCTCCCAACCACTTCCTGGAAGTGTCTGCACTTCCCAACCCCTTCCTGAAAGTGTCTGAACTTCCCAACCCCTTCATGGAAGTGTCTGCACTTCCCAACTGCTTCCTGGAAGTGTCTGTACCTCCCAACCCCTTCCTGGAAGTGTCTGCATCTCCCAACCCCTTTCTGGAAGTGGCTATACTTCCCAACCCCTTCCTAGAAGTGTCTGTACTTCCCAACCCCTTCCTGGAAGTGTCTGTACTTCCCAACCCCTTCCTGCAAGTGCCTGCACTTCCCAACCCCTTCCTGGAAGAGTCTGTACTTCCCAACCCCTTCCTGGATGTGTCTGTACTTCCCAACCCCTTCCTGGAAGTGTCTGTACCTCCCAACCCCTTCCTGGAAGTGTCTGTACCTCCCAACCCCTTCCTGGAAGTGTCTGCACTTCCCAACCCCTTCCTGGAAGTGTCTGCACTTCCCAACCGCTTCCTGGAAGTGTCTGCACTTCCCACCCGCTTCCTGGAAGTGTCTGCACTTCCCAACCGCTTCCTGGAAGTTTCTGTACTTCCCAACCCCTTCCTGGAAGTGTCTGTACTCCCCAACCCCTTCCTGGAAGTGTCTGCACTTCCCAACCGCTTCCTGGTAGTGTCTGCACTTCCCAACCCCTTCCTGGAAGTGTCTGTGCTCCCCTCCACGCTCTCCCTCCATCCATCTTCTGGGAGTACTCCCTGCTTGTGATTGCTTTGACTTTGAACTTTGTGAGAATGAAAATCTTTTGAGGGAAGCTGTGTTGAAGAAATCTGACCCACTTAATAAATTCCCCTTAGGTGGAATTGGTGCCAGGAAAAATTTTACTTTGACAGTAAAAATATGTGTTAATGTTCTTTTATCAGACAGTCAGAACCTTACATGGCTTTTCCCCTTTTCAACTCGGCTACCAGGAAGCTTAATGAAAAATTAAAGTGTTCACACCCAGGGGTGTGGAAATACCTGTCTATCTATGTCTTTTAGGTAGTCTTTGTTCTTTCTCTGTTCTTTTTTTTTTTTTAAGTTCCGTATAGGGTTAGGTGATTTGTGCATGCTAAATATAACATCCCAGCATGTCCTCTGATGAAATGGCTATTTTGTACAAGGACAAGGGTGGAGGCTGGAGAGATGACTCAGCAGTTAAGAGCACCAGCTGCTTTTGCAGAGGACCCGGATTTGATTCTCGCACCTCCACGGCGGCTAGCACCCATCTGCAACTCCAGCTGCAGGGCATCCAAAGCCCCCTTCTAGCTTCTGCAGGTTTTGCACATAAGTGCACTTACACACATTTAGGCAAAACACACATACACATAAAATAAAAATAAACAAATTAAAAACTAAGAAGACAATGGCCTTTCAGCCATAGGAGCTTCCGAGGACACCTTAGTGTCTCAATTCTATCTTGACGTCACTCACATTGCTGGTAAAGCAGACATGAATGCTACTTTCTTCCCATCTGTACAAATAAGAATCTCAGAGATTGAAGTGATTGAATAGTGAAGTTGAGCCAACTTCGGGAACAATGGAATGGCCCATGCATCCAGAAAAGTCGTGACAGCATGGTTCAAAGAACTGTCAAGTTAACCTTTTCCCTGAACTTAGCAATCCAAGGCTTGTTCAAGTTTCTTTAGAATAATGAGATTTGATTCTTTCTAATGTATTCTAGATCCTTCTTGCTCACCCCAGACCTCTAATCACAATCAAACCAAAGCCCCCCAGTCAGCCCCTGGGAAAGGCAGCGTCTGAACTGCCACTTGGAAACCCCACAAGTTCCATCCCAGAGAGCTGTCCATTTGACCTGTGACTATGATGGTCGCAGAAAGCCTACAATCCCAGGGCTTATGACTCAGAGCTCTCTTGTAAAGAGCACTTTTTCTATGAAGTGTTTGTCAAAAAAAAAAATCAGAACTGAATACTAACACTGCCTGAGATAATGAAAACATTTGACATGAACAAACCCACGGCCAGGGATCTCCGTGGAGGAATACTGTGTGACCCGTGTGAGGCCCTGGCTCAGTGCTTAGCAACTGAAGGAGGGAAATCTACATACAAGGAACCAGCACAATGACAAAAAAGGAAAACTGGAGGGACACAATGTCTACACGAAGCTTTGGAAAACCCCAGCATCCCCCGGAATCATGAGGGCCAGATGCCTGTGCAGGCCTACGTGTGCCCAGAGACACCTGGGAGTAATGCAAGTTACTACAGCAATCATAGCCCCCAGGGAGCCCACCTGAGCATAATTAAGGTGTAATAAAGGAAGCAGAACGCCACTCAAGAAAATATCTACTTCACGTGAGAGAAAGCAGTAATGGGAGAAATGAAAACTGAAAAAGACGTGGACAAATGGAAAACAAGTAGCAAAATAGCTATAAATGCTCTTTTATCAGTCATTTCTTAAATAGGACTGGATTAAATACTTCAGTCAAAAGAAAACACACGGGCTGGAGAGATGGCCTAGCGGTTAAGAGCTCCAACCACTCTTGCAGAGGACCCGGGTTCAATCCCCAGCACCCACATGGCGGCTGAGAACCGTCCATAACTCCAATTCCAGGAGAACTCCAGTTCCAGGGGAATCCGACTCCCTCTTCCGACCTCCGCGGCATTGCACGACACAGGTGAACAAACCTACATGCAGACAGTACATTCACACACATACAAAAATAAATAAAATTTTAAAAATATATTTTAAAACAGCTGAACATAGTGGTGTCCAGCTGTTTTAAAAAAAATGAAAGACACATCCATACACTACCTGTGAGGGACACACTTGAAATTCAAAGGCAGATTAGAGCAGTCTCTCCCTAAGGCAGGAAAAAGACTTCAGGACTGCGAAGCCCAACTCACCTGGCCGTGCTTAGGTTCCGATAAAGCTGCCCGAGGGACTCCAGGAGCCTCCCCTCCATCTCCCGGTCCCTGAGCTGCTGAGCCAGGACGAGCCAGTGTTCATGGTAGGTGATGCATGCCTCAGGATTTGGGGACACAGAGCTATAGAAATGGCAGAGGGATTTGGTGACCTGAAGCTGACCTGCACATAGAGCAGGGACAGGAATGAGACCCTGCAAAGCATGCACCAGCACTTTTCCAATGTTCCCAGCAGCTCAGCACATACTCACTGTTTAGGTGTTGGTGCCTTAAGCCAAATAACAATGCCATTTCATAACAAAGGCGGCTGTGGGTCAGCTGGTGGCCAGATGCCAGAACTTAGGCCAACCAGAGAAGTACTTGTACCAATTCCATGTCTGTCTCCTTGCTGGCCTGGAGTTCACAGTACAGCCGGACGGCCTGGAGGAGGTAGCCGCTGGCTGACTGCTGAGGACAGGACTTGAAGGTCAGGTGGCCAAGATTAGCCATAGACACTGCCTGGTTGCGCACGTCCCCCATCTCCCGAGCTCTGGTCAAGGCCCGCAGGTAGCTTTTGGCTGCCCGGCTTGTCCGGCCTTCATCTTGAAGAGCGAGTCCCAGGAGGTTATGGACCACTCCCTTTTGGATGACACACTCAGACTCCCTCAGGGAGCACAACAATGGTTCAAGGATATCCAAAGCCTTCTTCGTCTGACTGGCTAAGAGATAGGCCCAGGCCAGACAGAGAGAAGATTCAAAGGCTTCCTGTTGACCCAGGAGCTTCGCTATCACCAGGCCCTGGCTCAGATAGTAGAGAGCACCATCAGGAGACCTGTTCTGAAGGTACATTTTGGACAAGATGAGACACAATGTCCTCTGGGTGTTCAGGTCTGTCTGCTCCTCACAGGCGGCCAATGCCTGCCTTAGTGTTGAGCAGGCCAGTGCAGAAACTTCACCACAGCCTAAGGAAGAAACGTGGAGGAGCTTGGTGGCGTTCTGCAGGACCAAGTAGACCTGCCAAATAGAAAGGGACTTCCCCTGGGCACTCTGGAGACCACGCTTCTGGACAGAGGCCACGGCAAGATGTGGAAGATACTTCTTGTCATACAGAAAACTCAGCATGGTGGCCGTGGCATCTGAGGTAGGAAGGTGTCCAGACAGGAGCTGCAGGCGCTCTGCGAAGGGCAGAACTTCCTCGTGCTGTCCAAGGCTCAGGAGCAATCGGACGGCCAGAAAGCAGGCCCTGGCCTCCAGGGGGCCACTGCCCATCACAATCCCCTGGCGCAGCATGTAGGCCACCACGTCAAGCTCATTCTTGGCACTGGACTCGCGGTCAGGTAGGCAGGCCAACAGCGTGCCTGCCTTTTCAAGAAGGGCTGAGCCTTTTTGCCTTAGCCTCTGCCTTAGGTAGATGGCTGCCAAATTGATGTAGAGAGCAGCCACCAGGGAGAGGTCCTTGAACACCCCGTCCAGGACGCGGATGGCCTCCTCAAAGTATACTCTGGCCTGTGAAAGCTTGATCCTCCTGACGCTCAGCCGACCCAGGAGGAAGCAGAGCCGGGCATGGGCCCAGGTCATGTGGCTCACCTTGGCCCATTTTCTTGAGGCCTCTAGGTAGGCCACGAGCTCATCTTCCTCAGAGAAGCTGTAAAAGGAGGAAGCAAGGAAAGAAAAGGAGAAATCGTAGAGGCTCTTCAAGTGGTCAGTGTAACCTTCGTGATCCAGGAAAGCCAATATGGGGCCAAAGTTGTCGATCTCATCCTCCTCCTGACTGGAGCTTAGCTCCATAAACAGTTCTGGGTCATCAAGGTCATCAGGATCCGGCAGGTGGTAGCTGTCTGAGGAGGCCGAGAGGAGCTCCTCCTCGAGGCTGCAGTCTGTGGAGCTACTGGACCGTCTGGAGCCCACCATCCACTGTTCCTTCCAGCTCTCACCAAGCCTGGCCCCCTTGAAGCCCTCAGGCTGGGATGCTGTAAGGACAGGCAGAGCTGAGCATCCCTGAGTGCCAGCAAGCAGGGCAGTCAGCTCCTGACAAGAGAACAGATGTGCTGACACGCACGGTCAGGCCTGGCCCAGCCACTACTCACCTCTCAGGTCATTCGGCAGATTCTGGATGGACCGAAACTCACCTAGGTAGAGATGAAGACCTGGTGTTAGGTCAGAACAGGTCACCATCCCAAACCCCTGAGAAGCTTTTGAGTTGAAGTTGAAAACCATCAGTCAGCATGGGAATGGGTCACCATTCCACACTGGTTTCCAAGTTTCATGGAAACTCTGTTAACTCACACGCTGTACCTCTGGGAGCTGGAGTAAAAGTGAGCAAAGTCAGAGAAGAAAATCTGGGAACAAGCTATGTGCCAAGAGGATGGGGATGGGTGGTGTTTATAGAAACAGAAGCCGGGGCTGGAGGGATGGCCTAGTGGTTAAGAGCGCCGACCCCTCTTGCAGAGGACCCGGGTTCGATCCCCAGCACCCACATAGTGGCTGAGAACCATCTGTAACTTCAATTCCAGGAGAACTCCAGTTCCAGGGGAATCCAAGACCCTCTTCTGACCTCCGTGGCATTGCACGACATGGGTGCACAGACCTACATGCAGACAATACATTCATACACATAAAAAAATAAATAAAATTTAAAAAGAAAGAAACGGAAGCCATCTTGTACAAAATATATATATATAATATAAAAAACAACAACAAAAAGAAAGCCAGAGAGATGTGGTACCCATGGCTCTCCGTGAGTTCCCAGCAGCGCTGAGCAGAGCCGTAAGTACAGGGCACTTCAGACTGTGACGCTGCCTCCTTTCATGGGTGTGCTCCCTGCTTCCTTACTTGTCTCCTTCACTATGCTCCATCTGATAAACATTGCTTTAATGTGTTGGACACTGTGCATATAGAAGTTGTAAGGCTATAAAAGCCAACAGTTTAAAGGAGGAAAGATGCATCAGAGACCCTCAGTTTCGAGTAAGTGGATGGGATGAGGTGGGGATCAGGAGTCTCAAGTGTGGTTTTAGAGATTCTGAGTTTGAGTTAGGCACAGCTGTGAGTGAACTGAAGTGAAGTGAGTGAAGAATAAACTAGGTCTGGAACTAAGGGGGGAAGTGGAAGCTGCGATTACAAATTTTGCTCCATAGCAAGTCACAAGGAGCTGGTCAAAGTGCCAGAACTGATATGATCACACAGGTGAAGGATTTAAAAGGAAAGGAAGGCACAGAGGGAGGGAGGGAGAAGGAGGGAGAGGGAGGGGGGATTTGTTCAGAAAGGCAGAGGAGAGGAGTTGGCGGTAACTCACCCTGTGGTTGCCAACATCACAAAAGTGGGGGTAAAAAAAAAAACTTGATAAGGACCAAGAAGATGCACTGGGAATAGGCAAGGAAAGCTATGGTGAGGGCCGGGGAATAGGCAAGGAAAGCTATGGTGAGGGCCAGGGAATAGGCAAGGAAAGCTATGGTGAGGGCTGGGGAATAGGCAAGGAGAGCTATGGTGAGGGCCGGGGAATAGACAAGAAGAGCTATGGTGAGGGCTGGGGAATAGGCAAGGAGAGCTATGGTGAGGGCCGGGGAATAGACAAGGAGAGCTATGGTGAGGGCCGGGGAATAGACAAGGAGAGCTATGGTGAGGGCCGGGGAATAGGCAAGGAGAGCTATGGTGAGGGCCGGGGAATAGACAAGGAGAGCTATGGTGAGGGCCGGGGAATAGGCAAGGAGAACTATGCTGAGGGCCGGAGAATAGTCAAGGAGAGCTATGGTGAGGTCCTGGGAATAGGCAAGGAGAGCTATGGTGAGGGCCGGGGAATAGGCAAGGAGAGCTATGGTGAGGGCCTGGGAATAGATAAGGCGAGCTATGGTGAGGGCCGGGGAATAGGCAAGGAGAGGTATGGTGAGGGCCAGGGAATAGACAAGGAGAGCTATGGTGAGGGCCGGGGAATAGGCAAGGAGAGCCATGGGCCTGCAGAGGTGAAGGCCAGACACAATCCTCAGGACAGATGGCTAGAGGGAGGAGGCCACTTATCTTGGCAAAGCAGCAGTGTGGGCCCCATGTCTGAGAACCCGTGAACTCTGAGAACTCGTGAACTCTGGGGAACAGAAGCCCTTAATAACGCCAATCCCCATGGGATTCACATCCCCAACTTAGAAAGATCAGATCCCCCCACCCCCAGACAAAGATGAAAGAGCTAAAGAGTTTGGCTCCACGAAACTATTCATGCATCTAGCCTCACTGATGCCAAAGGCACATGCCAGTCTGAGCACAGCCATTCCTCATGGGATCAGAACTCTGAGAACACTTGTGGTGTCCAACTTGTTAACACAGTGTCTGAAATCTACACTGAAATGCTGCTAATCAGACAAGGCCCAGGTCATCACTTGAATAGTAATCACAGCCCTAAACTGCTAGAGGGGGTTAGAGGTTAGAGATATCCTACTCCTGGTTAGGGGTTCTCTCCTAGTCCTGAGGAGTCTATGAAGACCGGACACTCACTAAGCCGGTAGACAGAAGTGATGTTGGTGTGAGCCAGCGTGCTGAGGAAGCCGGCACACTCGGTCTTCCTGTCACTTCCCGGGGCCCACAGAGAGCATCTTTCCTCATCACTGAAAAACGCAGAGTTCTTGCTCCTACATGGGACAAAAAACAAACATGGGTGAGTGCTGGGCTTCGAACTCCGCCTCTTCTGTCCACAGAGGAGGTCATGAAGGCCTTAGAGAAGCCATCGGCCCATTTGTCCACTGTTGAAGTCAGACTGCTCACTGGTACGATCTGTGCTTGTGCTGCCAGAGAAGAATGGGAAGCTGAGCTCCGGGTGTCAAGTAGGTGAAAGGGCAGCACAAACATCCTCCAATGACAATCTCTCAAGAGAGCACGCCTAGTCCCTCTAACCCCGACCCCTTCTCTGAGGACACATGAGATTTTTTTTTTCTTTTTTGAGATAGGGTCTCCGTATAGCCCCAGCTAGACTGGAAAATGCTATATAGACCAGGCTGGCCTCAATCTCACAGAGATCCACCTGCCTCTACCTCCCAAGTGCTAGGACTAAGGTGTGCATCACCATGCCCAGGTACGAGGTCCATTTCTAATGGAGCTATAGGAATTGATTGCCTCAAAGCTCAGTGTTGAAAAGGAAGCCCTAAAACAAGTTCTTCTGCCTGAGATTATTCCAAGGAAAAGTTAAGGGCAAATGGCGTAGTCTACACGAAGGACAGAGAAAGCGTCCTGTGAGCAGAAGGAATCCTTCCCAGCTCTTACAACTTGACACACAGCAGCACTAGATGACCCTCAGGAAGGAAATTACTCCAGGACACAAGTACATGGAGGGGCAGAGGGCTGAAAGAAGCAATCAGAGACAAAAGGGCTCTTTGAGCTCAGCCAGTGCATAACTTAATGTTAAGGACTAATCTGCTTGCTAGAGATTTGTTATGAAACTAATACCTGAGAAAAATCTAGCTGACTATGCTGCAGGATCACTTTCAAACCAGCTCTATGGGAGGCTGAGGCAGAAGGGTTGCACTGAGTTCAAGGCCAGGCTGAACGCACAGTGAGTTCTAAGCCAACCAGCCTGGACTACAGGGTGAGCTGCGGCAGGAGTGAAGAGAGAAGGAGAGACGCTTCGGCCATGAGGAAGGCTGGGCCCTTCACCCCACACACTCCCCACGCCAAGGCCAGAAAGAACTGGCTGGAGCCACTGTTGCAGGTACAGAGCCACTCTGGAGTGTCTGAAGGTGACCTGTGTTTCATAAACTGCATGGTCCATAGAGCATGTGCCAGAAAATCCACCCTGCGGAGACGACCACAAACCCGCAGCACTGGGCTGGAAAAGCCCTTCATGCATGGCCTTCGGGCCCCGAAGCCTCCGCTTGCCGCTTCCTCCCCTGGCAACATTTTATCCTTCAATGTTAAACTGCCCTTCCTTCTGCTGCTGTCGACCCCATGGGACTGCCCAGTCTCTAGTTCTGGGACATAAGAACCGAGAAATCACCAAAGCTATCCGCTGAACTCCAGTATCTGCTAATATCATGACCCTATCTCAAAAAATAACAACAAAAGGATCATTTCAGTATAAACGGTTTGTAAGTTGAAACTTACAAATTTTCAAAAAAATTCCTGGAAGCCCAAGAATTAGTAGCAGCTTATATATTGAGGGTATTATCACACTATTATTTAATGTCTGCTGATGCGCTTTGTGATTATTCCCTTCTTACAGATGAAGAAACTGAGACACAAATTAGAGCTGGTGTGTGACAAACAGGAGCGTCTCTCTAATTAGGGCAGGACCAGAGGGGCTGCGGTAGCCCTGTGCCACCTGTGCCCACAGCTCTAGGAAGACCAGCGGGGAAGCCAGGGACGCTCAAGGTCACTCCACTTGTCAGCCAGGGATGCTCAAGGTCACCCCACTTGTCAGCCAGGGACGCTCAAGGTCACTCCACTTGTCAGCCAGGGACGCTCAAGGTCACCCCACTTGTCAGCCAGGGACGCTCAAGGTCACTCCACTTGTCAGCCAGGGATGCTCAAGGTCACCCCACTTGTCAGCCAGGGACGCTCAAGGTCACTCCACTTGTCAGTGGCAGAGCTGACACTAGAGTCCTGACATCTGGCTCAGAGATCTTCCCCACCTGCGGTTACCCATCACTCAGCCTGGTCTCCAGATTTCTTCCTAGAAGTTTTCAGGCTCAAAGTGGCACACAGTTGGAAATAAATCTACAAGTAAAACTTCAATCAGACATAAGAACACATAACAAGAGGGGCTCCTCTAGAGAGATGGCTCCTCAGTTTAATAGCAATCACTGCTCTCGCAGAGGAGTTCAGTGCTCCCAAGCACCTACTTTTGAGGCTTGCTCACAACCACCTTGCCAATACTCATGATTCGGATGCCCTTGTTCTGACCTCCATCGGGCAACACCTGGCAATGGCACACATGCACACATATACTCATGCACACTAACACCACACATGATAAAATAGAGCTTTACGATACATACATATTATCCCCAAATATGTTAGAAACCTTATTTCACAAAGTGCCTTGAATTTACTCATTCATTTATGATTCATAACAACTCTAATCTTGTAGGTTTTTTTATCCATTCTGTTGATGAATATCAGAAAGGTTCAGTAGCATGTTCAGAATTACATAACTTGAAAATCCAAGTCTCAGCTTTCCAGTGAGCCTTGTCCCTGTCCCTCCATGTCCCTGCTCCTTGCCTCAGAGCTCTTCTTACCAACCACCCTGACTTCCAGCTGGTTTAAAGAATGTGCAAGAAAATGACGACCTCACATATGAATTTTGACATTATGATAAGGGGGGCACGGTCATGACATGGTAAAGCCATGGATGAATGTGATGTGATTTTGTTCCGAGGGCTGTGCTTTCTGCCACACTCATGGTAAGTCCTCCATGTGATACGTAATCAACCCTTTTAATTAATAAATTTAAAAAAAAAAAAAAAAAAAAGGAATTCTCTGGGATTGCCAGGAAAAAAAAAGAAACTGAAAGCCAGGTTGGTGGGTGAGAAGAGACCCCTCGGAGGCTCCGGCTCAGCTGACATCGGCCTCAGAACTGGGCCTCCCTCTCTCCAGGGACAGGAGGCTTGGCCTTGAACCTGGGTGTAGGAGAAGCTGAATGGAAGCTCCTTTCACAAAGCCAGAAGTCTAGAAAAGCAGAAACTTCCTCAAAAAGTATTGCAAAAGTTGTTATCGACCCATTGCAGAGGAAACACCTAGCCAGCTGGGAGGCGTGGGGTCTTCATTCACACAGAGAAGAGGAGGAGCAACTGGGAATTCGACTGCAGAACCAGCCCAGATCCAGAGCTCCTGAGACTTCAGAAGCAAATGCAAAAACTTCCCTCAGCAGGGAAATTTCCTTACTGCAGGATTTATGCAAAGTCCAGCTTGTAAATTGTTGAAAAATAGTTCATATAACAGAAAATACAAATCGAGAAATGCAAATAAGAAAGAAGACCAGTAGATTCCTGAACAAATAAACCAATACTGCAAAACTGAAAATAACATAATTGGGAGATACTCAGAATAAGCTTAGTAACGGAGAGGAAACGGGGAAGAAGGGGAAGGGAAGGTGGAAAGAAGGGAAGGGGAGGACGGGGGAGGGAGAAGGGGGAAGGGAAAAGGGGAAGGGGAGGGGAGGGGAAGGGGGAAGGGAGGGGAAGCGGGGGGGAAGGGGGAGGGGAAGGGGAAGAAGGGAAGAAGGAAGGAAGGGCGAAAAGGAAGGAAGGGGAAGGAAGGAAAGGGAAGAAGGGAGGAAGGGAGGAAGGGGGCAAGAGGAGAGGGAGGGAAGGGGAAGGGGGTAAGGAAGGAGGAGGGGAAAGAAGGGAAAGGGGGAAGAGGGGGGAGGGAGGAAGGGGAAGGAAGTGGGAGGGGGAAGGGAAGAGGGAAGATAGGAAGGAGGGAGGGAAGGGGGGAATGGGGGAAGGAAGGGACGGGGGAAGGAAAATTAATAGAAGCTTACAATGAAAGAGAGGCATACATTTTCAGGGCAAACCATATAAGAAAAATAAGAAAACTCAATTTTATAATGGAGATGAAGGCACAGACATTAGGAATGGTGTGGATGAGTTAAGCAGCTAGTACACCATAGCGAAGGAAAGAATTACTGAGAGTGAAGTGTCCTCCAGAGTGCAGCCCCCAATGGGCACAGATGACCAAGATACAAGAACCAATTAAGTAAGATTGAAGACAGAATAAGTGCAACGTACCTCCACCAGGAATTCCAGAGAGACTAAAAGACTGAGAGAGGGGCAATATTCAAGGGAGAATGAATGAAGAATTTTTCCAGAACTGAAGAAAGACCTGAGTCTCAAACGAAGAAGTCACACCCAAGTCCTGAGCAAAATAAAGTAGAAATAAGCTATTTCTTTTTACACAAGTATCCATGTCATTATAGTTCTTTCCAAGTTATCTGCTTTTGCTTATCTAATTCTTATTTCTTAGCTCACCATTCTCGATGTAAGTATTCAGCTTAATGGCATGAAAGAAAAATAAATCAACAAGAACAACAGCACTATATTAGAAAAAAAAAAAAGAGAAAGACAACCATATCAAAGCAAAGGATCCATGAACAACACAGAAAAGAAAGATGGCCAGCGAATAAAACTTGGTTCTCTGAAGACACCAGTAAAATAGATAAAACCCCTGTAAAATGGACTTACATTTCTATATTGCTACCCCCCACCCACACACGAGTTCAAAGATGCTATTTTGTAGCCTAGATAAATTATCATTCAAGACGCAATTAAATACAAACAAGAAGAAAGAAGACTCCAGGGTGCTCACAACTGTACAGAACTCTACTGCTGTAACTGCTTAGAGCTAAGCTTTCTAAGATGGGGCTATGAATTCACTATCAACACACAATGGGTCAAATCTACCCATGTCTTGATAAAATTTGAAAATACCAAATTCAAAGGGTGAAAAAGACTGACTACCTACAAAGAAATGGCACAACATTAACTGAAAAAACTGTCACAAGAAATGGAATTATAAACAAGACAGAAAAAAATAAAGTGATATAAACAACGTGATATAACAAAACACATATTAATCCTGTGGGGTTCTGAGTTTTCTCCCGGTGCTTTTTCCTGAGATACACTGTTTTGTAACCTTTATTTTTATTTCTTTTTATTAATTTTTATTCTATTTATTGTATGTGATTTTGAAATGTACTGTACTGCATGCAAGTTTTGTACACATTCGTTTGTCGTGCAACTGCAACGGTGGAGGTCAGAACAGAAGGGGTATCAGGATTTTCCCCTGGTGAAAATATGCGTAGAGTTCTCCTGGAATATGGGAGTTTCAGAGGTTCTTTTCGGCGCATCATTTGCTTTGGTGGTGCTGGAGCTCGAACCGAGTCTCTTTCTGTAAGAACTGTGGCGGCACTTCTTCACCGCTAGGCCATCTCTTCCAGCCCGTATAACCTTTATTTTTAGTTTAGACACCTAGATGTGTTTCCTTTTAGTAACACTTTGACTAAAATGAACTATATCACAATGTGAATAAACCTCAATTTACAATGGTCTCTGAAAACGAAGTCAAAATGCTGCAAGTTTTATGAAGCTGTCGCTTCCAGCACCATCCGCTTAGAAGCTATTTTGTTGTTGTTGTGGTTGTTTGTGTAAAGATGTAGAAAACGGAAAACACTAATGTTGTGCCTCAGACAAGCAGGGAGGTTTTTTGCCCATGTATTCAAGGCGCCTGGGCAACTCTGACTCCAAGAAACACGACGCCACTGGAGAAATGTCACATTCAATACCTGGGCAATTGGGTACGGACATACAACCATGCAACACATGCATATCTACCACATATGCACTGTGTATGTTTGTCATAACAAACTACACAACAACATTTACAACCCACACCCTTCTGAAGGCTATACCAGCACAGGGGAAGAATGTGTAGAAGAAATACCCAGCATATGTTAACATCTTTCTCAGAAAGAACACTCTACAGTGAACACAGCCCAAGAGTGACACCCAGTGGCTCCACGGTACAGCACGGGATGACACAGGGGCCCCTGGCTGTCGGCTTGTGAGATAAGGTTGCCTGGTTCTCTCTCTGAGCTCAAGGGTCACCATCACTTGTTACATTTCTGGGACAGTCTGTAAAGTGCTTCCAAGGGTACAAGGACCCAGTTCCCCCTCCTTTCTCAGGACTCCCTAGTTCCTAGCTATTTCCCCTTCTTACAGAATGCACGCAGATCCTGGGGCACTGAATTCCACAGGTGACCAACAGATGGCATTGTACTTAAGGAGGAAGTGGCAGTGCAACCATCCTTATGTAAGGGGTGCTGCTGTTCAGTGTGAGGGTAGTGTGCATGGTTAAGCATAAGATCAATTAGTGAGATTGGGTTGTCATTTGGGCAAGATTTGAGGTAGGCAAGAAGCTCCAAAACTCCAACTCATACCTCTAAAATCCTGTATTTAAAACTGATCTCTCAAAGTTTCCAGGACTTATGTGAAAAGAACACAGTACTAAGAGCCAACACTGGTCATGTGTAGAAAGCTGCACCAGGCACCACTTCGACACTGTGCCTGCATGCATTGTCTTGTTTAAACTCATGACAATTCTATTGTGCGTAAGTTACTATTATTATACATTATATATATTAATAAAAAAAATGCACAGGACGAGCAAACTGAGAGGACATGAAGAGAACTTGCTGTGTGTGAAGCCACAGGCCTGGTAGGCTAGCAGAGACAGGGTACCTACTCACATGGTCATAGATGTCTTTTAAGCAATCAGACCCTGAATTCTGCAAACCATTAAGCAAATTTTTGTTGCTTTATGACTTCTTTTCTTTCTCTGTTCTCTAAGCAAATTCTCTCCTAAAGTCTCTACTTTTTTTCTTCTTTCTCCTCTTCTCCAGAACTGTTATAGAACTCACAGACTGGCAGAGATTCTATGTGTTCCAGATGCAAAGCCTTGGATTAAGGCTCTTTACTCCTAGGGAGTCCCTGCTTCCCACAGGAGCAAAATGAAAGTGGTCATTTAGAGCAACACTTCTCACCTGGCTGCCACCTCGCTCGCCTTCTGTCGCTGGCCCAAGCTCCTCCGGGAACAAGAGCCTCTGGGGGCATCCATGGTTCAAACGCTCTCAGAGTCTTCTGCTGGCTCCTCGCCAGCAGCCTCTCCTGTCCCTCCCTAACTCCTCCTTGGTCCCAGCCTCAGCTTTAGCACGGGTCTCCTGTTTCCAGGTCACCCTGCCAACACACCCTTCACCCAAGCAAGCTGAGTTCTAGATGGAGTCCCACTTACTCATCACCACTCAGCCTTCTGCAAAGGCATTCCGGGGCTCCTCATCCTCTGCAAAGTGAAAAACAGGCCTACTTAGTCTTCCCACCTTCGACATTAGGGAAGGCCACGGCAAGTCTTGGCTAAACCAGTGTTCTCCTGGTGACCTCTCGCCAAGGAGACTGCTTGCTCTCCCAGAATGCAAATCTCACCTCAGCCGTCACCTTTCTCATGAGAGTTTTCTTGATAGCTTTGTCCCTCCTCTTAAACCCCTACTGCCCTCCACCTCTCCCCCAAAGCTTAGGGAGTGTCTTTCTTGTGCAATGATTTGGAGTCCATATTTTGCAGAGAAAAATGGTCTGTCTCCTCTCTCCAGAAAGAGCAGGGCATACAGGGAGCTTCGCACCCCAGACCACCTTCTTTGTTGTCCTCTCCCATGAGAGGGAGCTCTGGTCTGATTATTGAGAGCGTTAAGTCCTCGTACGGCCTTAGATATTCCCCACTGTGGGAATGTGGGGCACGCATCTTCATATGGTGAGAATTTTCTGTTTCTACTTGTACTTCCTGGGCCCAACTTTCTGCTTTCTATTAACTCTAAGAAGTCGACCCCAAATATACAGGGCAATACTGCGCCATCTCTGGCCCTCTCATGGGAGTGGTTGGGTGGGCTGGCCACCTACTGATGGTCTAGATGAGTATGTCTACTTCTCAGATTCTTCCAGATTCACATAAGTATGAGAAAAGGACGCCTCCAGCTCTCTTAACCAACACTGACTTCGATAGTTAATGACAGTCTCAGCACTAAGGACATGACCGCCTCCAAAGGACCTTTTTCCCAGGCCTACAGGGGAGGAAATGCTATCGACCACCAGGCAATCTGCTCTCTGTGTGTTCTTCCTTGAAGGCTAGCTCTTGATTGGAGAGAGAGTGGAGGGCCTGCCTCGTGGCTCCACTCCCGGTGCCCAGCTGCAGGCCTTTCTGTCTTGGGGCTCAGCTTTTCTGCTTACACAAACAAGCTTCAAACACCCATCTGTTGACAGTGACCTGAGCTGGCTCATTCCTGCTCATTCCTCCTTCACACCACCTCTGTGTGTGCCGTGACTGTCTAAATGAGTCCCTCTGGCTCCGTGTCACCAGGGCACCCCAGCACTCTCTGCCAAGCTGCCCAGGAAGGAAGTACTGGGGAAGGGACCAGGCTCCAGAGCAGACTCCCTGGCATACTCACATCAGGGACAATGAATCAGGATCTATGCTCCCCAGTGGGGACAAAGCCCACTTACTCCTGAGCTCATTGACTTCCCGATGAACCACTGAAGCCCAGGTATACAAAGCCAACGGTCTCGATGCTTTCTCCCTGGAGGAAACGCAATTCATCCTTTTCTTCCGGCTCGATAGTCCTTCAAGGCCTTACATCTTCCTCTGCCTGTGGGAAACAGCACACAGGTCACCTGCACGAGCCAGCAGATGCTCCCTTCTCTGCCAGTGTGACATAGACAAGGAATTTCAGGGACCAGTGACCCACACACCAAAAATAAATTGACAGGAATGGCCAAGGGCAGCTGGCTTTTTCACGCTGCCAGACTGGAACATTCCTCAAAGAGGTATGCATCCTCTTTCATTATTACTTCAACAAGCTGTAAGAAAGGTACTCCCAGACACGAATAGGTCTTAAAACTGACTAAGCTTACAGAAACTACTGTCCACCACTCATCACATAAACACTTGGGCATGCTTGGCCCAAGTCCACAGACTTACACCCCAAACCTCTGCATGCTTTTCCAGTGGCTTCAGCCACTGTGACAACTGATGCTTAGAAATACTACAGGGAGTCAGAGGTAAGTGGCTGAGACCTGGTGCACAGTCAGCCCTCAGCCTCTGGTGGGATGGACCACCTGCTAGGGACCCCGCAGGACCTAGGTAATTACATGATTTGATGAAATGCCCATCGGGGATCTAATAGTGATGTTCTGTGAGTATTGTACTGTCTAGTTTACAAAGCACATTGAACACATTCTCAGATCTTTCTAAGCGCCCTGATGAGGCAGCAGGACAGCATCCAAATCCCCCACTCATGGATGAGAAGGTGCAAGTGGGGCTGAGTGATGTGTCCCAGAAGTTTACAAGGAAAGATCAAGGACTGGCTGCCGCTCTCCCACCAACCCTGCTCTGCTGTACATAATGGCGCTAACGGCCTTACGTCTTTGTTCTTCTGCTGGACGTGATGCTCACAGTTTCTGACCTCATCAGAAGGTTTCTATTATATCTTTTAACGTAACTATGTTATTTATTTTATTTTATTGCCTGTATGAATGTGGCAGTGTTGCTAAGTGACTGTGGCAATGCTGGGAACCACAGAAGTGCATCATTAGTCCCCTGAAATGGAATTACTATTTGCTGTTAAGTGCCATGTGTGGTTACTGGGAACCACGTGGGCCCTCTGGCAAGAGTAACCAGTGCTCTCAAAGCCAAGCCTCTACTATTACATCAGCCTCTATTAAATCAGAAATAATATCCACTGCTCTGAGTCTTGAGATAACTGATCGAGCAAGCACAGCAGAGCGAAGGCAGTCGTGGTGGTGGTGAGCGTGCAGCCGGAATCTGAGCTGTAACAGACAGCCGAAGCCCCATGTTTCTAATTAGAAGACTGTGTTGCATCCTGAATGCTAAGAATCTTGTCTATGGCTAATTGATTAGTTCTAATATTTTAATTCTTGCTAGTTCTTTTTTAAAAGTGCTCAGTTTATTATTTATTATTTTTCTAGATAAGTGGTAGGAAATTTCCTAGAGTGGAGATCTGAAGGATAAAGGAAAAAGAAAGTTATACCCATAGACCCTTCAACCTCCCAGGAATGTGTGTGGCAGAGATCACCTAAAATGAGCACATATTGTCTAACAATGTGATAATATAGTATATATATATTATCTATATATATATGTATGGTTGTATATATGTTCAACATGTATATGTATGTGTCAACATGTGTATGATTATTTAATATATATATATATCGATATGTATGTATGTCCATATTTCACTTATTCAGCCAGTACTGACGTGGTGCCCACTGTGTGCCAGGAATTCGTATTCTTTCTAAATCTAAGGATTTTTTTTTTTTGGTCTTTTTGAGGAAGGTTCTCCCTGTAGCCCCCAGCCAGCCTGGAACTTTGCTGTATACCAAGCTGGCCTTGAACTCACAAAGATCTGTCTGCCTCTTGGCTCCCGATGCCGGATTAAGAGGTGTACACCACCATACCGGGCAATGTAAGGATTATTTTATATTACTCCAGGGAAGATTAGACAAGATTTGGATAAGAATTTCAAAAAATGGGCAGCCGGAAGTTCACATTGACTCAAGGATGTTCCATCTGGCCTGTAGCAATTTTTGTGTGTTTTATTTTTCTTACCTGTGTACTTTAAAATCCCATCAGCCCTGCCACTCCTCCCAGAGCCCCCTTAGCTGTGCTTGTCTAGATGGCATCTGTATCCACAGCCCTGGATCTCGACCCTTCACTTCACAGGCAAAGAGCCCATGCAACTGAGAACCACTGGCTTCAAGTCCAGTCTTCATGAAATGAGGAGACAGGAAAACCTGCCTTCCTGCCGACACTGCTGTCTGTCAGCCATACTGATCCGACAGGAGCCTGTCACAATCCATCTTCGAAGGAAGACCACAGATTCCTGGATAATTCTTTAAAAACCATCTGCCAGTGGAAAGATGGGATTTCAAAACATTAGAACAATAATCTGAACCGTCTAGTAGAAAAGCGATGGTAAAGGTGTTTTGTTTATCTTTTTTTAATGCTGACACTGGAGAACTTACTTTGCACTATTAAAATGAAAGCTCAGGCAGAATGGTGATTATTCCTGGCTCTGGGTTTACTTTACCAGCGAATAACACATAACCCTTCATATCTCGCTGTCAAGAGTCTGCCATAACCAAGCAAAGTTCACCAAGCCTGCACAATGACACCTACATACTCAAGTATCTTAGCAGAGATTCTCAAACTTCAGTGTGAAGAACATCCCTAGGGAAACTAATTTAACAATCAGGCTTTCTGGGGCTGGGGGGCTGTTTATAGTAACACCACCAGATAACCATAACACAGTGGCCTCCAGTCGATGGAGACCACATGCAATGGTCTGAATGGAGAAATGTCCCCCCCCATAGGCCTCCAAGTATTATTGAATACTTGGTCCCTGGTGGGATGGTGGTTTAAGGGAGGTCATGGGGAACTTGTAGGAGGTGTGGCCATGTGGAGGAAGCACGGCACTGAGCCTTTCAGAGTTTCACTCTGCTTCCTGTGCCTGCTCTGTAAAGAGTGATCTCCGATCATGTTTCGTCTAAATCTCCTGCCAAGCCTCCCCTCAGCGATTACGGATTCTTGCTCTGGAAGCATAAGCCAAAATAAACCCTTCCTTCATCAATTGCCTGATCGTGGTATTTTATCACAAAACTGAAAAGAAAATACACCATTGTGTTTCCTTCCTGTCATACTATGTCATAAAAATTGAGTTGTTTCAGTTTCATCAAATATTACAAATTTTGACCATTAAGAAAATAACAGAAGATGAAGAGGCCACCCAGACTGTTGTCCTCTTCCAGACCCTGGGAATCCCCATATCTAAAGCACACCACTATATTATGTGAAATTTCAATCTGCCCTGGAACCCTCCCCAGGAAGTAGCTGACTACTCACTGATGGAAAGGGACAGACAGGGGTTCCAGGACTGACACGGGCACCAGGACCCCTCTGACCAGTCACTAAGGATACGCCTTCCCACTCAGATTGGCCTTCAGAGATCACTGAGATTAGCTCGTTCTTACAAAGTGACAGATACTCCCCTTCCTTGTCAGCTGGCTGAGCCACAGAGCACATGGCTCTCTGCAAGAAAAAAATGACCTGCAAAAGTAACGAGAAAAAGCCCTTTGCAAGGACAGTGGGGACTGAGAGGGCATACCCACTAAAAACAGCATTTCTACGACAGAGCCCAGACGAGCGTCTTCATTCCAGGGAAGCAGGGCTGTCCGAAGGGCACAAAAGGCCTTTGTAACCCGGGGGCGGGGGGGGGCGGACCCGGAAGCACTGGCAGAGGACACTCAAATAGATTACTAACATTTCTGAGTAATTTGTGAAGAAGAAGGCTTAATTGGGACCTTCACTTTGAATAACGAAGAGATGAAACAAAAATCTAGGCAAATACACTTGCATTTAATAGAACCAGTTATAACTGCGATGCTGTACTTAATTTCAGAACCAACAAAGAATAAATTAATTTAGATTAATATGAGTCAAATGAGTTTGTAAATAGTATACAATGGAATTCTTTTGCTTTGTAAAATGCTGTGCAATGCAGTCGTAGAAAGAACCATTTCTAGTGCCAGGCGTTGGTTGGTGCAAGCCTTTAATCCGTGCACTTCGGAGGCCGAGGCAGGCAGATCTTTGTGAGTCTCAATGGCCAGCCTGGTCTACAGAAGTAAGTTCCAGTACAGCTGTAGGATACAGAGAGACCCCTGTCTCGACACGACCAAAAAAAAAAGACCCATTTTCTGCAAAAAAATATCATTGACCACTCTGGCCTCCAACGTCTCTTTTTCGGACTCGAGCATTGGAGGTCGGATGCCAGCTGGCACCTGTACGAGACTACCAGGATGCTTCATGGGTTCCTCAGAACGCGTTTCCTCAATCATTGAAATAGTTTAGGTTTTCAAGATTTGTGATTTTATTTTACAATCAAATTCTATCACATGTTTCTGGAAGGTTTCTCAATCCTGGAGACCAGGAGAATTACATGGGAAGCTTTGTTTTTAGATGTCAATAGCAAGGTCTCCACCTCCAGAAATGTGATCACCCTACACAGAGCTCTGACACAAGCTTTTTTTTGGGGGTAGGGGGTCTCATTTTGAGGCAGGATCTCCCTCGTAGCTCCAGCTGGCCTGGACCCACTATGTAGCACCAGGCTGGCCTTGAACTCACAGCAGGATTCTACTTGTCTCTCCCTCCCACAGTGCTGAGATTAACGGCTGATGTGCCACCTCGCCTGGCAACAAGCACTTATTTTAAACCCCAAGCGCAGTTCCTCCTGTGTCTCGGGGACCAACTAGCACAGCTGTTTTACGTGGGTGTCAGTGTGGTGAACTGAGGATGATGTTGCTTGCGAACTATTCACATTTTTTTAATCGTAGATTTTATTCTCTTATTTTTTATGTGTCTGAAGTGTACTGTCTCCATGTAGTGTTAGGCAATGCGTGGAGGTCAGAAGCGTGGTACTGGGTTCCCTGGCAACTGGAGTTAAATGAGACATGTCTCAGCCACCATGTGCGTTGCTGGGAATTGAACCTGGGTCCTCTTGCAAGAAGGTCGGGCTCTTAACGCTGAGCCATCTCTCTGCCCCGTATTTTTTTTTAATTGATTTTTTGTTTTGTTTGTCTTTTGCGGGGGGTTTGTTTGGCGGGTTTTTTTGGTCTTTTTGAGACAGGGGTCTCCCTGTAGCCCCACTGTCCTAGAAACTCGCTCTTACCGGCTGGGCCTTGAACTCACTAAAGATCCGCCTGCCTTGCCTCCCAAGTGCTCAGGATTAAAGGCGTGCGCCCCACGCCATTGGCTAATGATTTTTATTTAACTGTCTTAGGACCCTAGTCATTCGAGGAACTCTGATAACAAACAGCTAGATGAGCCAGCCTCACCCGTGTCGCTCTCACCTTCCTGCAGCAGGAGGCCCAGGTACATGCTCTCCAGGTGACTGCCATCCACAGACACCTGGATCTGTGTGTCGTCCACCAGTCTGCAGTTGAGCCAGTACTTGTGGTCAAAGAGGAGGTGCTCCAGACACACGGACACGATAGCCTAGAGATCAAGCCAGCAAAACTTCTGAACAAGATGAGTCCTGCCCTTAACCCTCCACAAGAGAGATCTTCTTCCTGGCCCTCATTCCTAGCCACTCCCAACCCACCATTTAAATGAGTGCAAGAGAGAGGTAACTTAAAACTTTCCAGACCATTGATTCTTCCCAGTATCCTGTTAGGAAATACAACTTGAGTTGAAGTGATTTCTGAGCACACTTTGGGTCTCTATAAATACATAGTGAAATGACTAAGCCCAATTTTTTTTACATTTATTTAAAGCTGTTTCTGTGTGGATCCGTGTGGGTGTGTACTCACATACAGTACGTGACTGCAGTGAGAGGACCATTGTAGGAGTTGATTTTCTCCTTCCACCACGAATGTGAGACAGGACTTAACTCAGCGTCACGGTCTGGTGGCAAGCACCTTTTTATCTGCTAGCCACCTTGCTGGCCCCTCCTTTATCTTTTTCTAATAACAAAATAGGAACGTCTCCAGTTTACAGCACTGACTCCAGAGGGTTCCTGGTCTCCACCTTCAAGTTCTAACCTGAAGTTCCTAACTCTGTGCCATGATCATGTAGAGGCTGAGGAGGTTCTCCATGGCCCACAGAGTCAGCATCTCCTTCAGCCTCCTGGCTCTGACCCTGCCCCTCACCCAGTACTCAGTAAGCCCCGTCTTAATTCAAACAAAAATAGTCTGGGAGGTAGCTCAGTCATCACAGTACTTTCTTGATTATGGAATAAAGAAGGCTCTCCCTGGCACAGAGGAAATGGTTTTCTTTCACCATGCATTTTAGAATTTGATAGTTGATAGTTAATATTTGCTTTAGATTTCGGTTCAGAGAACTGTGGCATTTTTAAGGTTAGCCATGTACTTTAGGGTATCTCTTTGCCTTAATACCAAACCTGACAAACTGGAAAGATTGGGAAATGGGCTCTTGTCTCAACAACCTATACAGCTCATACCTAAATCCAGGTAGGTAGAGAACTTCCAGATTTCATCCATGGTCTTGAAGGTGATCAGGAACTGGTCCTTCTGAGACTGAACACTCACCAATCTTGCAGAGAGATCCTGAATAAAAGCAATGGTCAGCCTGTGGTGATGGAAGTCATTAACAAGATCACCTGCATATTCTGGATTAACCAATGACAGACTAGTTGTTGCTAATTAGTCTCTTGTGAACCATCTCTCATGTCAGGAAGGATCAACTTATCACTTCACACTTGGATTACAATTTTTTTAATTTAATTTATTTTTTTATGTGTACGAAAATGTACTATCTGCATGTTAGGTCTGTGCATCGTGTGTCGTGCAATGCCGTGGAGGTCAGAAGAGGGTGTTGGATTCCCCTGGAAGTGGAGTTCTCCTGGAATTGGAGTTTAAGACAGTTCTCAGCCATCATGTGGGTGCTGGGGATGGACCCAGGGTCCTCTGTAAGAGGCAGTCAGCGCTCTAACGCCACTGCCATCCCTCCAGCCCCGGATACAATTTTAGATATCCTAAATGGCACTGAGATACATATCTTGAAAGAAAATCCTTATGTACACTATTGCTATGTTTCATCAAATAATTCTAAGAACTACAATTGGCTATTGAGGTTGTGTGTGTGGTGGTGTGTGTGTGGTGGGGTTTGTTTGTTTGTTTGTTTGCTTGGTCTTTTGAGACAGGTCTCCCTGTAGCCCCAGCTGGCCTTGGAACTTACACATAGACCAGGCTGGTGTTGAATTCCACAGATATCTTGCCTGCCTCTGCCTCCAGTTTAGGGACTAAAGGCGTGCACACCACCAGCACAGGCTCCAAGAAAATTTTTTAAATGTTTGGTTGTTAGTTATGGAGCAGACCCAACCACCCATGCAAAAGACCCCACCACCATGCACAAGACCCACCACCCATGCATAAGACCAAACAAGTTCTCTACAGGTTGAGTCTTTTTCCTCCTGAACAAACCAGACACTCACTCTTTCCTGCATGATAACCAGAGCATTTTTCCCCTTTCAACCTGTCTACACTAACAAGGAAACTGTAAAAATAACTCAGACACATCAGCTTGTTATGTAAAGCAGCACTTGCCCCAGCCACTAGTTATAGCAAATTCTCTGCACTTCTGACTTTAGTTTTTTTTTTTGTTCTCCTAAACTATAAATTATTTGGCCAGACATTTTGTTCACACCAACTAAGGTTTAACTACTAAAGATATTATCTACCCACTATGAAAAATGAGGCCCCTTATTTACTTTATTGCATTGTTCCTCTCATCTTAGTATTTATAGTCACTACTTGTCATTGGCAATTTTGTTACTTTAAAAATATATGCTCTTTCAGCTGAATCCCACTTTTCCTGCTTGTAACTAATTTCATTACAATATAATTAGAATACTAGCCAAAAAAATAATACTATTATTATACTTATATATATACTATATATAATATATAATATATGTGCTTTCCTGGCATTGGTGGCGCTCACTTTTAATCCTAAGCACTTGGGGAGGCAAGAGGCAGGCAGACTTTCTTTGAGTTAAAGGCCAGCTGGTCTACGAGTGAGCTTCTAGGCAGCTGGACTAAAAGGAAAAAAAGACCCTGTCTCAAAAAAATAGAAAAAAATAAAGTATATTATGTTAAAGCATGAATGACTGTTATGGTGATGCCTTTAATCCTTCGCTATCTGCGAGGCAGAGGAGGTGGGAGCTCTGTCAGTTCAAGGCCAGCCTGGTCTACATATGAGTTCCAGGCAGCCAATGCTATATAATGAGACCTGTCTCAAAAAAGTAACTTAGCCAGGCCTAGTGGTGCACAACTTTGATAATCCGCATGGGAAGCAGGAAGGGATTTGGATCATCTCTTAGCAAGGAGCCTGTTCTACTATAGTGAGTCCAGGCTAGCTGGGGCTACAGAGCAGACTCCCATTTCAACAACAAAACAATGACATCATAATTGAAGATATAGATGATGTATATCGATAGATAGATAGATAGATAGATTAGAGATAGATAGATAGATAGATTGCTTAATGTTTACAAAGCCCTAAAGAGAAGGGGAAATGAGAGTTATTATTCTGGAGATGATTAGTTATGTATTAAATATCATATGTGGATTATTGTTTTAAAAATGTTACAATGGGCTGGGCATAGTTGTGCATGCCAGCAACCAGCTGGCATGCAACCAGCTTGGAAGAATGAGGCAAGGAACGACTGGGAAAGTTGAGCAGGAGACCACATAGCAAGATTCCTATTCAAAAGAAAATGTTGCAATGACAAAAAACATGTATGAATATCAACCCAGCAACAGAATGCAAATGTAGCATACCAGACAAGAAATCACACTTAAGAAGTAGTTGTTAGCCGGCTGTGCGTGGCGACACGCCCTTAATCCTAGCACTTGGGAGGCAAAAGGCAGGACGGGTCTCTGTGAATTCAAAGCCAGCCTGGTCTACATAGAAAGCTCCAGGTCCAGCTAGGACTAAAGGGAGACCCTGGCTCAAAAAAGACCAAAAAAAAAAAAAAAAAGTAGTCGTTTAGTGTAAAACATTCCCGCTCTGATAGCTCGAAGTTAGTTTGCCCAAAATCAGAAAAACAAAACCAAAGTCTTCTCTAACTCAAGCAGGCTCATTCCTGTTAAGCAGATACCATGTGTGTGACGTCCGACAGATGTGTTCTTGAGGGCCTATTCTGCTCCAGGCACTATCCTTGGTACAATGTGATCTGTGTTCTGAGATCCAGTCACTCCCAGCTTACCTTGAACAGAACACGTACATCCTGGTCCTCATTCTCCAGCGCCCAGAGTCGCCTGCGAGCAGCCTCCTTGTAAGGGTGCATTGACACCCTTCCTGGACCGGCTCTTCACACAGAATGAGAGAGTCAGGTCTGAAAGGGAGTAGAAAGAAACCAGGCTGGTAACCTCGATCTGCATCTGTGACTGTTCTGCACAAAGAAAGGGTGGCAGCTAGTCCCAAGTCTCCCCTTTCAAAACTGTGACACTTCCTGGAAACCACGTGGAGGCAGGAGATGCTGAACACTCGACAAGCTCAGCTTGAGAGTAGATTTGGTTTCACCTAAAGATATTCTTCCTTCATTGGTTTTCATGTATTAATAAGGCAAAATGCTGACTCCACTGTGTTTCTGGAGCAAGAGATGCTAATTCGGGGTTTTCTGGTACTGCCCCAAGCTGACGGATGATAAGCAGATTTACTCAATAGCACAAAACCAAGGGCAAGAATTTTCTCATTATTGAAACCACACTGACGCAATTTCAAACAGGGAATAGAAAGAACCTGTTCTGATAAGCATATGTTTATTTAATATTAAATATTAATTAATATTCAAACTATTCTAAATGTAACTCTTGCACGAATCTATATCATAAGAAAAGGTAGATTTTTGGAAGAGTGTTGGGCCATGGCACAAACAGAACAGGGGTTTGAGCTTCTGCCTCACACGTTAATTTAAGTATGTGGTAGTGGAGTCACCTCCCCTCCTGAGACTCTGTTTCTGCCTGCTAGCTAGGAACTTGGGCTCACCACACAGAGGGACGTGTTGAGGAAGAGAGGACCAGGGACAGTCCCTCCTGGCACAGACAAGCTCTCAAAAAGGGTCCCTGCTCCACACAGCAGAAGCCCCACTCTTAACATCTCCATAGCTTGCTCTGGGATTCTCTGATATAGGGTTCCACTCCACGGACAGCACTGTCTACGACACCTCTCTCTTTGTGGGTTCCACTAAATTCTCTTACAGGGAACCCTGTAAGATGTGAATTGAAATGAATGTGTATTTTTCTGTCATAGTGATTTCCAAATCTTTTTCTGTTTCTAAAAGATTCATACAATCTAAAAGATTCTGCATAGCCAACCTCATAATCTCAGTCCAAGTCATTTGACTACAGATTTAGTAAACAAATATTTATTCTGAGCATATTACATATGAGACCCTGATCAGTATTATATCAAATATAATCATGTCCTCTACAGGGCCATTCAACAATCCATGTCTTGGTCATACACATGAACAGCTCTTTAAGGAACCATGTTAAAAAATAAAAAAAAAGAACCATGTTGAATATACAGTTATAAAAAAACAATTATCCCTGCCCCCACCACCACCGTAAAAATCTTACTCAATAAAGCTGGGGCATGGCTGGAAGCCTTTAATCTATGCACTTTGGGGGCAGGGCAGAGGCAGGCAGAAAAAAAAAACCGTGAGTTTGCAAGGTCAGGCCTTGGTCTACAAATGAGTTTCAGCGCAGCTGGGGCTCAAAAAAAAAAAAGAGACCATTCCAACAAAAAAAAAAAAAGAAAACCGAACCAATGATATATTGCTCTAACCCAGAAAGTATATAGGAAGCCTCTAATACAGATTCTGAAGAGCTGTGGGGAAGGCTCCTTAGCAGGCTGACATGATAAAGTCATAGTTTACAAAGATGCATCTGGAGGAGGCATATGGAAAGGGCAAGAAAAAGAAGTGTACAGGTGGGAGAGATGAGGAAATCACTGAACTATTCCACATGGGAGGTGTATTTTAAATAGCACTTATCTTTGGGACTTAGGTACCTTGACTTATATTCTGTTGCAGGAAACATTTTTCCTTGTTTTCCGATGAAGATCTACCCTCATTTGATATGGCTAGATCCTTGGACAAACTTTCTTTACCTGAAGAAGATAAAAGAAAGATCATGGGTAAGAACATAAGCAAGTCATTAATTATGACTGATAGTGCTTATCAAGTGCCAATGTCTTTTTCAGGACTGACAGCATAACAGAGTTATTATAGTGTTGCCTATAGTTACCTTGTTGCCCATGCTTATTATCAAAGAACTGGGAAGGTAGAGGCTGGGGAGTCTGTCTTCAGTGGTAAAGAGCACTGTGCTGCTCTGTAGAGAGACCTCACTATTCAGTTCCCAGCACCCACCATGGCAGGCTAACAACTGCCCTAACTCCAGTTTCAGGATAGAGACCTTTCTCTGGCATTCCGTGGTCATTGAGTACACTTATGTGTAATGCATAAACATAAAATAAACATATAATTTTTAATAAAAGAACTGTCATATATGCTGTCTTGATCCTGAAGCAACCNGGTTGCTTCAGGATCAAGACAGCATATATGACAGTTCTTTTATTAAAAATTATATAGTTTATTTTATTTTATGCACATTACACATAAGTGTACTACATTGACCACGGAGATTGCCAGAGAAGGCTCATATCCTCGAAACTGGAGTTAGGGCAGTTTGTTAGCCGCCTGTGGGTGCTGGGAACTAAATGTGAGTCCTGCTAAGAGCAGCAGTAGCTCTTAACCACTGAAGACCACGCTCCCCAGCCCTTCTACTGTCCAGTTCCTTTGATAATAGCACCTGGGCAACAAGGTACTATAAGGCAACACTATAATAACTCTGTTATGCTGTCAGTCCTGAAAAAGACATTGGCACTTGATAAGCACTATCAGTCATAATTAATGACTTGCTTATGTTCTTACCCATGATCTTTCTTTTATCTTCTTCAGGTAAAGAAAGTTTGTCCAAGGATCTAGCCATATCAAATGAGGGTAGATCTTCATCGGAAAACAAGGAAAAATGTTTCCTGCAACAGAATATAAGTCAAGGTACCTAAGTCCCAAAGATAAGTGCTATTTAAAATACACCTCCCATGTGGAATAGTTCAGTGATTTCCTCATCTCTCCCACCTGTACACTTCTTTTTCTTGCCCTTTCCATATTGCCTCCTCCAGATGCATCTTTGTAAACATGACTTTATCATGTCAGCCTGCTAAGGAGCCTTCCCCACAGCTCTTCAGAATCTGTATTAGAGGCTTCCTGTATACTTTCTGGGTTAGAGCAATATATCATTGGTTAGGTTTTCTTTTTTTTTTTTTGTTTGGACATGGTCTCTTTTTTTTTGAGTCCCCAGCTGTCGCTGAAACTCAATTTGTAGACCAAGGCCTGGCCTTGCAACTGTTTTTCTGCCTGCCTCTGCCCTGCCCCCAAAGTGTATAGGATTAAAGGCTATGTCCACCATGCCCCAGCTTTATTGATTAAGATTTTTACGGTGGTGGTGGGGGCAGGGATAATTGTTTTTTTAATAACTGTGTATTCAACATGGTTCTTTTTTATTTTTTAACATGGTTACCTTAAAGAGCTGTTCATGTGTATGACCAAGACATGGATTGTTGAATGGCCCTGTAGAGGACATGATTATATTTGATATAATACTGATCAGGTCTCATATGTAATATGCTCAGAATAAATATTTGTTTACTAAATCTGTAGTCAAATGACTTGGACTGAGATTATGAGGTTGGCTATGCAGAATCTTTTAGATTGTATGAATCTTTTAGAAACAGAAAAAGATTTGGAAATCACTATGACAGAAAAAAACACATTCATTTCAATTCACATCTTACAGGGTTCCCTGTAAGAGAATTTAGTGGAAGCCCACAAAGAGAGAGGTGTCGTTAGACAGTGCTGTCCGTGGGAGTGGAACCCTATATCAGAAATCCCAGAGCAGCTATAGGAGATGTAAGAGCTGTGGCTTCTGCTGTGTGTAGCAGGACCCTTTTTGAGAGCTCTGTCCTTGTGCCAGGAGGACTGTTCCCTGGTCCTCTCTTCCTCATCACTCCCTCTGTGTGGTACGCCCAAGTTCCTAGCTCAGCAGGCAGAAACAGAGTCTCAGGAGGGGAGGTGACTCCACTACCACATACTTAAATTAACGTGTGAGGCAGAAGCTCAAACCCCTGTTCTGTTTGTGCCATGGTCCAACACTCTTCCAAAAATCTACCTTTTCTTATGATATAGATTCGTGCAAGAGTTTACATTTAGAATAGTTTGAAATATTAAATTAATATTTAATAGTTAAATAAACATATGCTTATCAGAACAGGTTCTTTCTATTCCCTGTTTGAAATTGCGTCAGTGTGGTTTCAATAATGAGAAAATTCTTGCCCTTGGTTTTGTGCTATTGAGTAAATCTGCTTATCATCCGTCAGCTTGGGGCATACCAGAAAACCCCGAATTAGCATCTCTTGCTCCAGAAACACAGTGGAGTCAACATTTTGCCTTATTAATACATGAAAACCAATGAAGGAAGAATATCTTTAGGTGAAACCAAATCTACTCAAGCTGAGCTTGTCGAGTGTTCAGCATCTCCTGCCTCCACGTGGCTTCCAGGAAGTCATAGTTTTGAAAGGGGAGACTTGGGACTAGCTGCCACCCTTTCTTTGTGCAGAACAGTCACAGATGCAGATCGAGGCTTACCAGCCTGGTTCCTTTCTACTCCCTTTCAGACCTGACTCTCTCATTCTGTGTGAAGAGCCGGTCCAGGAAGGGTGTCAATGCACCCTTACAAGAGGCTGCTCGCAGGCGACTCTGGGCGCTGGAGAATGAGGACCAGGATGTACGTGTTCTGTTCAAGGTAAGCTGGGATGACTGGATCTCAGAACACAGATCACTTGTACCAAGGATAGTGCCTGGAGCAGAATAGGCCCTCCAGAACACATCTGTCGGACGTCACACACATGGTATCTGCTTAACAGGAATGAGCCTGCTTGAGTTAGAGAAGACTTTGGTTTTGTTTTTCTGATTTTTGGGCAAATACTTGAAGTATCAGAGCGGGAATGTTTACATAACGTACTTTTTTTTTTTTTTTTTTTGGTCTTTTTGAGCAGGGTCTCCCTTCAGTCCAGCTGACCTGGAGCTTTCTAGATAGACAGACTGGCTTTGACTCACAGAGACCCGCCTGCCTTTTGCCTCCCAAGTGCTAGGAATTAAGAGGCGTGCGCCACGCACAGCCAGCGCTACAACTGATTTCTTAAGTGTGATTTCTTGTCTGGTATGCTACATTTGCATTCTGTTGCTGGGTTGATATTCATACATGTTTTTTGTCATTGCAATCATTTTCTTTTGAATAGGATCTTGCTATGTGGTCTACCTGCTCAACTTTCCCAGTCGTTCCTGCTCATTCCTTCCAAGCTGGTTGCATGCCAGCTGGTTGCTGGCATGCACAACTATGCCCAGCCCATTGTAACAATTTTTAAAACAGCATAATCCACATATGATATTTAATAACATACTAATCATCTCCAGAATAATAACTCTCATTTCCCCTTCTCTTTAGGGCTTTGTAAACATTAAGCAATCTATCTATCTATCTATCCATCAATCTATCTATCTTCTATCTCGATATTCTGCATCTACTATCTGTCAATTATGATGTAATGTGTTTTGGTTGTTAAATGGAAGTCTCTCTGTAGTCCCCAGCTAGCCTGGACTCATGTGTAGAAACTAGGTGCCTTGCAAAAGATGAACTCACAGATGCCCCTTCTCTGCTTTCTCCGAGTGCCGGATTATCTAAAGGTTGTGCACCACTAGGCCTGGCTAAGTTTATTTTTGGAGACAGGTTCTCATTATATAGCATTGGCTGGCTCTGGAACTCATATGGTAGACCAGGCTGGCCTTGAACTGACAGAGCTCCGCAATGCCTCTGCCTCTCAGATACGAGGATTAAATGGCATACACCACACATCGGAGCATTTTAACATATATCATTTATTTTTTGATTAATTTTTTTGGACAGGGTTTTTTTTCCTTTAGTCCCAGCTGGCCTAGAGCTCCTTGTAAGACCAGGCTGGCCTTTGAACTCAAAGAATCTGCCTGCCTCTGCCTCCCAGTGCTAGGATTAAAAGTGAGCGCCACCAATGTCCGGAAGCACATATAATATATATTATATATAGATATATATATAATATAATAATAGTATATATTTTTTGCTCTAGTCAGCTGAATTTAATTGATATTATATATATTTTCAGCAGGAAAGTGGGATTCAGCTGAAAGGAGCATATATTTTTTTAAAGAAAAAATATGCCAATGACAAGTAGTGACTATAAATACTAAGATGAGAGGAACAATGCAATAAAGTAAATAAGGGGCCTCATTTTTCATAGTGGGTAGATAATATCTTTAGTAGTTAAACCTTAGTTGGTGTGAACAAAATGTCTGGCCAAATAATTTATAGTTTAGGAGAACAAAAAAAAAAAATAAAGTCAGAAGTGCAGAGAATTTGCTTAACTAGTGGCTGGGGAGGTGCTGCTTTACATAACAAGCTGATGTGTCTGAGTTATTTTACAGTTTCCTTGTTAAGTTATACAGGTTGAAAGGGGAAAAAATGCTCTGGTTATCATGCAGGAAAGAGTGAAGTGTCTGGTTTGTTCAGGAGGAAAAAGACTCAACCTGTAGAGAACTTGTTTGGTCTTATGCATGGGTGGTGGGTCTTGTGCATGGTGGTGGGGTCTTTTGCATGGGTGGTTGGGTCTGCTCCATAACTAACAACCAAACGATTTAAAAAATTTTCTTGAGAGCCTGTCTGGATGGGTGCACGCCTTGTAGTCCTAACTGGAGGCAGAGGCAGGCAGATATCTGTGGAATTCAAGCCCAGCCTGTCTAATGTAGTAGAGTTCAGCCAGCTGGGGCTACAGGGAGACCACTGTCTCAAAAGACCAAGCAAACAAACAAACAAACAAAAACCCCAACCCCACACCCACAACCAAACCACTCATATAAGCCAATTGTAGTTCTTAGAATTACTTGTGATGAAACAGCAATAGTGTACATAAGGATTTTTCTTTCAAGATATGTAGTCTCAGTGCCATTTAGGATATAAAATTGTGATCCGGGGCTGGAGGGATGGCAGTGGCGTTAGAGCGCTGACTGCCTCTTACAGAGGACCCTGGGTCCATCCCCAGCACCCACATGATGGCTGAGAACTGTCTTAAACTCCAATTCCAGGAGAACTCCACTTCCAGGGGAATCCAACACCCTCTTCTGACCTCCACGGCATTGCACGACACACGATGCACAGACCTAACATGCAGATAGTACATTTTCTACACATAAAAAAATAAATTAAATTAAAAAATTGTAATCCAAGTGTGAAGTGATAAGTTGATCTACTTCCTGACATGAGAGATGGCTCACAACAGACTAATTAGCAACAACTAGTCTGTCATTGGTTAATCCAGAATATGCAGGTGATCTTGTTAATGACTTCCATCACCACAGGCTGACCATTGCTTTTATTCAGGATCTCTCTGCAAGATTGGTGAGTGTTCAGTCTCAGAAGGACCAGTTCCTGATCACCTTCAAGACCATGGATGAAATCTGGAAGTTCTCTACCTACCTGGATTTAGGTATGAGCTGTATAGGTTGTTGAGACAAGAGCCCATTTCCCAATCTTTCCAGTTTGTCAGGTTTGGTATTAAGGCAAAGAGATACCCTAAAGTACATGGCTAACCTTAAAAATGCACAGTTCTCTGAACCAAATCTAAAGCAAATATTAACTATCAACTATCAATTCTAAAATTCAGGTGAAAGAAACCATTTCTCTGGTGTCCAGAGAGAGCCTTCTTTATTCCATAATCAAGTAAAGTACTGTGATGACTGAGCTACCTCCCAGACATTTTTGCTTTGAATTAAGACGGGGCTTACTGAGTACTGGGTGAGGGGCAGGGTCAGAGCCAGGAGGCTGAAGGAGATGCTGACTCTGTGGGCCATGGAGAACCTCCTCAGCCTCTACATGATCATGGCACAGAGTTAGGAACTTCAGGTTAGAACTTGAAGGTGGAGACCGGAACCCTTGGAGTCAGCGCTGTAAACTGGAGACAGTCCTATTTTGTTATTAGAAAAAGATAGATAAGTGAGGGGCCAGCAAGGTGGCTAGCAAGATAAAAAGGTGCCTTGCCAACCAGTCCGTGACACTGAGTTCAATCTCCTGGGTCTCACACTATGTGGTGGAAGGAGAAAATCAACTCCTACAAAGTGGTCCTCTCACTGCAGTCACGTACTGTATGTGAGTACACACCCACACGGATCCACACAGAAACAGCTTATAAATAAATGTAAAAAAAATTGGGCTTAGTCATTTCACTATGTATTTATAGAGACCCAAAGTGTGCTCAGAAATCACTTCAACTCAAGTTGTATTTCCTAACAGGATACTGGGAAGAATCAATGGTCTGGAAAGTTTTAAGTTACCTCTCTCTTGCACTCATTTAAATGGTGGGTTGGGAGTGGCTAGGAATGAGGGCCAGGAAGAAGATCTCTCTTGTGGAGGGTTAAGGGCAGGACTCATCTTGTTCAGAAGTTTTGCTGGCTTGATCTCTAGGCTATGTGTCCGTGTGTCTGGAGCACCTCCTCTTTGACCACAAGTACTGGCTCAACTGCAGACTGGTGGACGACACACAGATCCAGGTGTCTGTGGATGGCAGTCACCTGGAGAGCATGTACCTGGGCCTCCTGCTGCAGGAAGGTGAGAGCGACACGGTGTGAGGCTGCGCTCATCCAGCTGTTTGTTATCAGAGTTCCTCGAATGACTAGGGTCCTAAGACAGGTTAAAAAAAAAATCATTAGCCAGGCGTGGTGGCGCACGCCTTTAATCCTGAGCACTTGGGAGGCAAGAGGCAGGCGGATCTTTGTGAGTTCAAGGCCCAGCCGGGTACAGAGCGAGTTTCAGGACAGCTGGGCTACAAGGGAGACCCCTGTGTCAAAAAGACCAAAAAACTCCGCCAAACAACCCCCCGAAAAGACAAACAAAACAAAAAATCAAATTAAAAAAAAATACGGGGTAGAGAGATGGCTAGCGGTAAGAGGCCCGACGGCCTTGCAAGAGGACCCAGGTTCAATTCCCAGCAACGCCACATGGTGGCTGAGACATGTCCTTTAACTCCAGTTCCAGGGAAACCGATACCATCTTCTGAACCTCCATGAGCATTGCCTAACTACATGGAGGACAGTACACTTTCAGACACATAAAAAATAAAAATAAAATCACATTAAAAAAATGTGAAAACGTTCGCAAGCAAATCCATCCTCAGTTCACACACTGACACCAACCGTAAAACAGCTGTGCTAGTTGGTCCCCGAGACTCAAGGAGGAACGCGGCTTGGGGCTTTAAAATAATGTTGTGCCAGGCGAGGTGGCAACAACCGTTAATCTCAGCACTCTGGGAGGGAGAGACCAAGTAAATCTCTGCTGTGAGTTCAAGGCCAGCCTGGTGCTACATAGTGGGTTCCAGGCCAGCTGGAGCTACGAGGGAGATCCTGCCTCAAAATGAAGACCCTCACCCCCAAAAAAAAGCTTGTGTCAGAGCTCTGTGTAGGGTGATCACATTTCTGGAGGTGGAGACCTTGCTATTGACATTCTAAAAACAAAGCTTCCCATGTAATTCTCCTGGTCTCCAGGATTGAGAAACCATTCCAGAAACATGTGATAGAATTTGATTGTAAAATAAAATCACAAATCTTGAAAACCTAAACTATTCATGAATTGAGAAACGCGTGTCTGAGGAACCCAACTGAAGCATCTCTGGTAGTCTCTGACAGGTGCAGCTGGCATCCGACCTCAATGACTCCGAGTCGAAAAAGAGATCGTTGGAGGCCAGAGTGGTCAAATGATATTTTTTTGCAGAAATGGTCTTTTTTTTTTGGTCTTTTGTCGAGACCAGGGTCTCTCTGTAGTCCTATAGCTGTCTGGAACTTACTCTGTAGACCAGGCTGGCCTTGGACTCACAAGATCTGCCTGCCTCGCCTCACGAAGTGCAGGATTAAGGCTTGCCCACCAACGCCTGGCACTAGAAATGGTTCTTTCTAGCGACTGCATTGCAACAAGCATTTTACAAAGCAAAAGAATTCCAATTGTATACTATTTACAAACTCATTTGGACCCATATTAATCTAAATTAATTTCATTCTTTGTTGTGTTCTGAAATTAAGTACAGCATCGCAGTTATAACTGGTTCTATTAAATGCAAGTGTATTTGCCTAGATTTTTGTTTCATCTCTTTTTTCATAAGTGAAGGTCCACAATTAAGCCTTCTTCTCACAAATTACTCAGAAATGTTAGATCTATTTTGAGTGTTCCCTGCCAGTGTGCTTTGGGTCGACCCCCCCGCCGCCCCCGGGGTTACAAAAGGGCCTTTTGTGCCCTTCGGACAGCCCTGCTTCCCTGGAATGAAGACGCTCGTCTGGGCTCTGTGTAGAAATGCTGTTTTTTAGATGGGTATGCCCTCTCAGTTCCCACTGTCCTTGCAAAGGCTTTTTCTCGTTATCTTTTGCAGGGGTCATTTTTTCTGCAGAAGAGCCATGTGCTCTGTGGCTCAGCCAGCTGACAAGGAAGGGGAGTATCTGTCACTTTGTAAGAACGAGCTAATCTCAGTGATCTCTGAAGGCCAATCTGAGTGGGAAGGCGTATCCTTAGTGATGGATCAGAGGGGTCCTGGTGCCCGTGTCAGTCCTGGAACCCCTGTCTGTCCCTTTCCATCAGTGAGTAGTCAGCTACTTCCTGGAGGAGGGTTCCAGGGCAGATTGAAATTTCACATAATATAGTGGTGTGCTTTAGATATGGGGATTCCCAGGGTCTGGAAGAGGACAACAGTTCTGGGTGGCCTCTTCATCTTCTGTTATTTTCTTAATGGTCAAAATTTGTAATATTTGATGAAACTGAAAACAACTCAATTTTTATGGACATGTATGACAGGAGGAAAGCACATGGTGTATTTTCTTTTCTAGTTTTGTGATAAAATACCATCGATCAGGGCAATTTAGTGAAGGAGGGTTTTATTTGGCTTATGCTTCCAGAGCAAGAATCCGTAATGCTGAGGGGAGGCTTGGCAGGAGATTGGAGAACGAAAGCTAGTGGAGATGCAATCTTTAGCAAGCAGGCACAGGAAGCAGAAAGTGAAACTCTGAAAGGCTCAGTGCCGTGCTTCCTCCACATGGCCACACCTCCTACAAGTTCCGCATGACCTCCCTTAATCCAACCATCCCACCAGGGACCAGTATTCAAAAATACTTGGAGGCCTATGGGGGAGGGGGACATTTCTCCATTCAGACCATTTGCATTTGTCTCCACGACTGGGGCCACTTGTGTTTAGTGTTATCTGGGGTGGGTTACTATCAAAAGCCCCCCCCCAAAGAAAGCCTGATTTTAAATTAGTTTCCCTAGGGTATGTTCTTCACACTGAAGTTTGAGAATCTCTGCTAAGATACTTGAGTATGTAGAGTGTCATTGTGCGCAGGCTTGGTGAACTTTGCTTGGTTATGGCAGACTCTGACAGCGAGATATGAAAGGGTTAGTGTATTTCGCTGGTAAAGTAAATCCCAGAGCCAGGAATACATCACCATTCTGCTGAGCTTTCATTTTATAGTGCAAAGTAAGTTCTCCAGTGTCAGCATTAAAAATAAGAATAAACAATAACACCTTTACCATCGCTTTTCTACTAGACGGTTCAGATTATTGTTCTAATGTTTTGAAATCCCATCTTTCCACTGGCAGATGGTTTTTAAAGAATTATCCAGGAATCTGTGGTCTTCCTTCGAAGATGGATTGGACAGGCTCCTGGCGGATCGGTATGGCTGAGCAGACAGCAGTGTCGCAGGAAGGCACGTTTTCCTGTCCCTCATTTCATGAAACTGGACTTGAAGCCAGTTGGCTCTCAGTTGCATGGGCTCTTTGCCTGTGAAGTGAAGGGTCGAGATCCAGGGCTGTGGATACAGATGCCATCTAGACAAGCACAGCTAAGGGGGCTCTGGGAGGAGTGGCAGGGGCTGATGGGGATTTTAAAGTACACAGGTAAGAAAAAAAAACACACAAAAATTGCTACAGGCCAGATGGAACATCCTTGAGTCAATGTGAACTTCCGGCTGCCCATTTTTTGAAATTCTTATCCAAATCTTGTCTAATCTTCCCTGGAGTAATATAAAATAATCCTTACATTGCCCGGTATGGTGGTGTACACCTCTTAATCCGGCATCGGGAGCAAGAAGGCAGACAGATCTTTGTGAGTTCAAGGCCATGCTTGTCAATACAGCAAGTTCCAGGCTGGCTGGGGGCTACAGGGGAACCTCCTCAAAAAGACCAAAAAAAAAAAAATCCTTAGATTTAGAAAGAATACGAATTCCTGGCACACAGTGGGCACCACGTCAGTACTGGCTGAATAAGTGAAATATGACATACATACATATGAGTATATATAAATTAATATTACATACACATGTTGACACATACATATACATGTTGACATATATACAGGGCATAGATATATATATAATACGATATATAATATACTATATTATCACATTGTTGAGACAATATGTGCTCATTTTAGGTGATCTCTGCACACACACATTCCCTGGGAGTTGAAGGGTCTATGGTATAACTTTCTTTTTCCTTTATCCTTACAGAATCTCCACTCTAGGAAATTTCCTACCACTTATCTAGAAAAATAATAAAAATAAACTGAGCACTTTTAAAATAAGAACTAGCAAAGAATTAAAATATTAGAACTAATCAATTAGCCATAGACAAGATTCTTAGCATTCGATGCAACACAGTCTTCTAATTAGAAACATGGGGCTTCGGCTGTCTGTTACAGCTCAGATTCGGCTGCACGCTCACCACCACCACTGACTGCCTTCGCTCTGCTGTGCTTGCTCGTCAGTTATCTCAAGACTCAGAGCAGTGGATATTATTTCTGATTTAATAGAGGCTGATGTAATAGTAGAGGCTTGGCGTTTGAGAGCACTGGTTACTCTTGCAGAGGCCCACGTGGTTCCCAGTAACCACACATGGCAATTAACAGCAAATAGTAATTCCATTTACAAGGGGATAATGTCCCTTCTGTGTCCTGACAGTGGGATGCACCAATCTTGAGGCAACACTGCCAAACATCTCAACAGCAATAAAATAAAAATAAAAACTATAGTACGTTTAAAAGATATAATAGAAACCTGTCTGATGAGGTCAGAAACTGTGAGCATCACGTCCAGCAGAAGAACAAAGAGTGAGGCCGTTAAGCGCGCCATTATGTAAACAGCAGAGCAGGGTTGGTGGGAGAGCGGCAGCCAGTCCTTGATCTAGTTCCTGTAAACTTCTGGGACACATCACTCAGCCCCACTTGCACCTTCTCATCCATGAGTGGGGGATTTGGATGCTGTCCTGCTGCCCATCAGGGCGCTTAGAAAGATCTGAGAATGTGTTCAATGTGCTTTGTAAACTAGACAGTACAATACTCACAGAACATCACTATTAGATCCCCGATGGGCATTTCATCAAATCATGTAATTACCCAGGTCCTGCGGGGTCCCTAGCAAGTGGTCCATCCCACCAGAGGCTGAGGGCTGACTGTGCACCAGGTCTCAGCCACTTACCTCTGACTCCCTGTAGTATTTCTAAGCATCAGTTGTCACAGTGGCTGAAGCCACTGGAAAAGCATGCAGAGGTTTGGGGTGTAAGTCTGTGGACTTGGGCCAAGCATGCCCAAGTGTTTATGTGATGAGTGGTGGACAGTAGTTTCTGTAAGCTTAGTCAGTTTTAAGACCTATTCGGTGTCTGGGAGTACCTTTCTTACACTTGTTGAAGTAATAATGAAAGAGGATGCATACCTCTTTGAGGAATGTTCCAGTCTGGCAGCGTGAAAAAGCCAGCTGCCCTTGGCCATTCCTGTCAATTTATTTTTGGTGTGTGGGTCACTGGTCCCTGAAATTCCTTGTCTATGTCACACTGGCAGAGAAGGGAGCATCTCGCGGCTCGTGCAGGTGACCTGTGTGCTGTTTCCCACAGGCAGAGGAAGATGTAAGGCCTTGAAGGACTAGAGCCGAAGAAAAGGATGAATTGCGTTTCCTCCAGGGAGAAAGCATCGAGACCGTTGGTCTTTGTATACCTGGGCTTCAGTGGTTCATCGGGAAGTCAATGAGCTCAGGAAAGTGGGCTTTGTCCCCACGGGGAGCATAGATCCTGATTCATTGTCCCTGATGTGAGTATGCCAGGGAGTCTGCTCTGGAGCCTGGTCCCTTCCCCAGTACTTCCTTCCTGGGCAGCTTGGCAGAGAGTGCTGGGGTGCCCTGGTGACACGGAGCCAGAGGGACTCATTTAGACAGTCACGGCACACACAGAGTGGTGTGAAGGAGGAATGAGCAGGATGAGCCAGCTCAGGTCACGTCAACAGATGGGGTTTTGGAAGCCTTGCTTTGTGTAAGCAGAAAAGCTGAGCCCCAAGACAGAAAGGCCTGCAGCTGGGCACCGGGAGTGGAGCCACGAGGCAGGCCCTCCACTCTCTCTCCAATCAAGAGCTAGCCTTCAAGGAAGAACACACAGAGAGCAGATTGCCTGGTGGTCGATAGCATTTCCTCCCCTGTAGGCCTGGGAAAAAGGTCCTTTGGAGGCGGTCATGTCCTTAGTGCTGAGACTGTCATTAAACTATCGAAGTCAGTGTTGGTTAAGAGAGCTGGAGGCGTCCTTTTCTCATACTTATGTGAATCTGGAAGAATCTGAGAAGTAGACATACTCATCAGACCATCAGTAGGTGGCCAGCCCACCCAACCACTCCCATGAGAGGGCCAGAGATGGGCAGTATTGCCCTGTATATTTGGGGTCGACTTCTTAGAGTTAATAGAAAGCAGAAAGTTGGGCCCAGGAAGTACAAGTAGAAACAGAAAATTACTCACATATGAAGATACTGTGCCCCACATTCCCACAGTGGGGAATATCTAAGGCCGTACGAGGACTTAACGCTCTCAATAATCAGACCGAGCTCCCTCTCATGGGAGAGGACAACAAGGAAGGTGGCTGGGGGAGAGCTCCCTGTATGCCCTGCTCTTTCTGGAGAGAGGAGACAGACCTTTTTCTCTGCAAAATATGGACTCCAAATCATTGCACAAGAAAGACTACTCCCTAAGCTTTGGGGGAGAGGTGGAGGGCAGTAGGGGTTTAAGAGGAGGCAAAGCTATCAAGAAAACTCTCACGAGAAAGGTGACGGCTGAGGTGAGATTTGCATTCTGGGAGAGCAAGCAGTCTCCTTGCGAGAGGTCACCAGGAGAACACTGGTTTAGCCAAGACTTGCCGTGGCCTTCCCTAATGTCAGAAGGTGGGAAGACTAAGTAGGCCTGTTTTTCACTTTGCAGAGGATGAGGAGCCCCAGAATGCCTTTGCAGAAGGCTGAGTGGTGATGAGTAAGTGGGACTCCATCTAGAACTCAGCTTGGCTTTGGGTGAAGGGTGTGTTGGCAGGGTGACCTGGAAACAGGAGACCCGTGCTAAAGCTGAGGCTGGGACCAAGGAGGAGTTAGGGAGGGACAGGAGAGGCTGCTGGCGAGGAGCCAGCAGAAGACTCTGAGAGCTTTGAAACCATGGATGCCCCAGAGGCTCTTGTTCCCGGAGGAGCTTGGGCCAGGACAGAAGCGAGCGAGGTGGCAGCCAGGTGAGAAGTGTTGCTCTAAATGACCACTTTCATTTTGCTCCTGTGGGAAGCAGGGACTCCCTAGGAGTAAAGAGCCTTAATCCAAGGCTTTGCATCTGGAACACATAGACTCTGCCAGTCTGTGTAGTTCATAACAGTTCTGGAAAACGGAGAAAGAAGAAAAAAGTAGAGACTTTAGGAGGAGAATTTGCTTAGAGAACAGAGGAAGAGAAAAAGAACATGAAACAAAAAAATTTGCTTAATGGTTTGCAGAATTCAGGGTCTGATTGCTTAAAAGACATCTATGACCATGTGAGTAGGTACCCTGTCTCTGCTAGCCTACCAGGCCTGTGGCTTCACACACAGCAAGTTCTCTTCATGTCCTTCAGTTTGTCTCGTCTGTGCATATTATATAATATACATATATATAATTATATTTAAGTAAACTTACACAATAGAATTGTCATGAGTTTAAACAAGACAATGCATGCAGGCACAGTGTCGAAGTGGTGCCTGGTGCAGCTTTCTACACATGACCAGTGTTGGCTCTTAGTACTGTGTTCTTTTCACATAAGTCTGGAACTTTGGAGATCAGTTTTAAATAACAGGATTTTAGAGGTATAAGTTGGAGTTTTGGAGCTTCGTTTGCGCGACCTCAAATCTTGCCCAAATGACAACCCAATCTCACTAATTGATCTTATGCTTAACCATGCACACTACCCTCACACTGAACAGCAGCACCCCTTACATAAGGATGGTGTGCACTGCCACTTCCTCCTTAAGTACAATGCCATCTGTTGGTCACCTGTGGAATTCAGTGCCCCAGGATCTGCGTGCATTCTGTAAGAAGGGGAAATAGCTAGGAACTAGGGAGTCCTGAGAATAGGAGGGGGAACTGGGTCCTTGTACCCTTGGAAGCACTTTACAGACTGTCCCAGAAATGTAACAAGTGATGGTGACCCTTGACTCAGAGAGAGAAACGCAGGCAACCTTAGCTCAGCAAGCCGACAGCCAGGGCCCCTGTGTCATCCTGTGGCTGTACACGTAGAAGCCACTGGGTGTCGACTCTTGGGCTGCTGTTCACTGTAGAGTGTTCTTCTGAGAAAGATGTTAACATATGCTGGGTATTTCTTCTACACATTCTTCCCCTGTGCTGGTATAGCCTTCTAGAAGGGTGTGGGTGTAAATGTTGTGATGTGTTAATGTATTGTGTATGCAAAACCATACACGGTGTCTCATTGGGTAATGTGTGTGGCATGGTTGTATTGACGTACCCAATGCCAGGTATTGAATTGACATTTCTCCAGGACTGGTCGTTGGTCTTGAGTCAGAGTTGCCCAGGCGCCTGTGATACATGGGCAAAAAAACCCGCTGCTTGTTCTGAGGCAGCAAATTAGTGTTTCCTTTTCTAACTCTTTACACAAACAACCTGTACAACCAACCAAACATAGCTTCTAAGCGATGGTGCTGGAAGCCAGCTTCATAAAACTTGCAGCATTTTGACTTCGTTTTCAGAGACCATTGTAAATTGAGGTTTATTCACATTGTGATATAGTTCATTTTAGCAAAGTGTTACTAAAAGGAAACACATCTAGGTGTCTAAACTAAAAATAAAGGTTTACGGGGCTGGAGAGATGGCCTAGCGGTGAAGAAGTGCCGGCCACAGTTCTTACAGAAGAGACCGCGTCGAGCTCCAGCACCGAGCCATAAGCCAAGTGGCGAAAGAACCTCTGAAACCCCATTTCCAGGAGAACTTCTAATCGAATAATTTCTAGTTCAGGGGAATCCTGAACCCTCTCTTTCTGGACCTCCTCCGCGCAGTTGCACGACAACGAAGTGTACAAACTTGTCCATGCAGACAGTACATTCAAATCCGATACAGTAAATAAATAAAAATTAATAAAAAGAAGATAAAAATAAGGTTACTAAAATCAGTATCTCAGGAAAAAGCACCGGGAGAAAACTCAGAACCCCACAGGATTAATATGTGTTTTGTTATATCACGTTGTTTATTATCCCTTTATTTTTTTCTGTCTTGTTTATAATTCCATTTCTTGTGACAGTTTTTTCAGTTAATGTTGTGCCATTTCTTTGTAGGTAGTCAGTCTTTTTCACCCTTTGAATTTGGATTTTCAAATTTTATCAAGACATGGGTAGATTTCCCATTGTGTGTTGATAGTGAATTCATAGCCCCATCTTAGAAAGCTCAGCTCTAAGCAGTTACAGCAGTAGAGTTCTGTACGTTGTGAGCACCCTGGAGTCTTCTTTCTCTTTGTTTGTATTATAATTGGCGTCTTGAATGATAATTTATCTAGGCTCAAAATAGCATCTTTGAACTCTCGTGTGTGTGGTGGGGGGTAGCATATGAAATATAAGTCCATGTTATAAGGGGTTTTATCTATTTTATTGGTGTCTTCAGAGAACCAAGTTTTATTCGCTGGCCATCTTTTCTTTTCTGTGTTAGTTTCATGGATCCCATTTGCTTTGAATAGTTAGTCTTTCTTTCTTTTTTTTTTTTAAATTATGTGTTGTTCTTGTTATTTATTTTCTTTCATGCCATTAAGACTGAATACTTACATCGAGAATGGGTGAGCTAAGAAATAAGAATTAGATAAGCAAAAAGCAGATAACTTGGAAAGAACTATAATGAAATGGATACTTGTTAAAAGAAAATAGCTTATTTCTATTTATTTTGCTCAGGACTTGGTGTGATTCTTCAGTTTGAGACTCAGGTCTTTCTTCAGTTTCTGGAAAATTCTTCATTCATTCTCCCTTGAATATTGCCCCTCTCTCAGTCTTTTAGTCTCTCTGGAATTCCTGGTGGAGGTACGTTGCACTTATTCTGTCTTCAATCTTACTTAATTGGTTCTTGTATCTTGGTCATCTGTGCCCATTGGGGGCTGCACTCTGGAGGACACTTCACTCTCAGTAATTCTTTCCTTCGCTATGGTGTACTAGCTGCTTAACTCATCCACACCATTCCTAATGTCTGTGCCTTCATCTTCCCATTATAAAATTGAGTTTTCTTATTTTTCTTATATGTGTTTGCCCTGAAAATGTAGCCATTCTTTCATTGTAAGCTTCTATTAATTTTCCTTCCCCCTTCCGCTTCCTTCCCCCTTTCCCCTCTTCCCTTCTCTCACCTTCCTTCTTCCCTCTTCCCCTTCCTCCCCCTTCACCCTTCCTTCCCTCCTCCTCTTCCCTTCCTCCTTCCCTCCCCTCGCCCCGTCCCTTCCCTTACCCCTACCTTCCCCTCCTCCCTCTCTCCCCCTTCCCTTCCTTCCTCCCTTCTTCCCTTCTCGCTTCCTTCCTTCTTCCTTTTCCTTCCTTCTTCTTCCCTCTTCCCCTTCCCCTCCCCCTTCCCCCCCGCTCCCCTCCTTCCCCCTTCTCCTTCCCCTCCCCTTCCCCTTTCCTTCCCCCTTCCTCCCTCCCCGTTCCTTCCCTTCTTCCCTTCCCCACTCCTCCTTCCCTCCCTCCTTTCTCTCCGTCTAAGCTTATTCTGAGTATCTCCCAATTATGTTATTTTCAGTTTTGCAGTATTGGTTTATTTGTTCAGGAATCTACTGGTCTTCTTTCTTATTTGCATTTCTCGATTTGTATTTTCTGTTATATGAACTAATTTTTCAACAATTTACAAGCTGGACTTTGCATAAATCCTGAAGTAAGGGAAATTTCCCTGCTGAGGGAAGTTTTTGCATTTGCTTCTGAAGTCTCAGGCGCTCTGGATCTGGGCCGGTTCTGCAGTCGAATTCCCAGTTGCTCCTCCTCTTCTCTGTGTGAATGAAGACCCCACGCCTCCCACTGGCTAGGTGTTTCCTCTCAATGGGCGATAACAACTTTTGCAATACTTTTTGAGGAAGTTTCTGCTTTTCTAGACTTCTGGCTTTGTGAAAGGAGCTTCCATTCAGCTTCTCCAACACCCAGGTTCAAGGCCAAGCCTCCTGTCCCTGGAGGAGGGAGGCCCAGTTCTGAGGCCGATGTCAGCTGAGCCGGAGCCTCCGAGGGGTCTCTTCTCACCCACCAACCTGGCTTTCAGTTTCTCTTTTTTTCCTGGCAATCCCAGAGAATTTCCGTTTTTTTTTTTTTTTTTTTTAAATTTATAAAATTATAAAAGGGTTGATTATCGTATCACAGTGGAGGACTTACATGAGTGTGCAGAAGCACAGCCCTCGGAACAAATCACATCACATGTCATCCATGGCTTTACCATGTCATAACCGGCCCCCTTATCATAATGTCAAAATTCCCATATGTGGAGGTCGTCATTTTCTGCACATTCTTTAAAACCAGCTGGAAGTCAGGGGGTTGGTAAGATAAGCAGCTCTGAGGCAAGGAGCAGGGACATGGAGGGACAGGGACAAGGCTCACTGGAAAGCTGAGACTTGGATTTTCAAGTTATGTAATTCTGAACATGCTACTGAACCTTTCTGATATTCATCAACAGATAGGATTAAAAAAACCTACAAGATAGAGTTGTTATGAATCATAAATGAATGAGTAAATTCAAGGCACTTTGTAAAATAAGGTTTCTAACATATTTGGGGATAATATGTATGTATGTAAAGCTCTATTTTTATTCATGTGTGGTGTTAGTGTGCATGAGTATATGTGTGCTATGTGTGCATTGCAGTGATTGCCCATGGAGTCAGAACAAGGGCGATCCGAATCACGGAGCTATTGCATAGGTGGTTGTGAGCAAGCCTCAAAGTAGGTGCTTGGGACATGAACTCCTCTGCTGAGAGCAGTAATTGCTCTTAAACTGAGGGAGCCATCTCTCTAAGAGGCCCCTCTTGTTATGTGTTCTTTGCTGATGAGTTTACTTGTAGATTTGCCAACTGTGTGCCACTTTGAGCCTGAAAACTTCTAGGAAGAAATCTGGAGACCAGGCTGAGTGATGGGTAACTCGCAGGTGGGGAAGATCTCTGAGCAAGATGTCAGGACTCTAGTGTCAGCTCTGCCACTGACAAATGGAGTGACCTTGAGCGTCCCTCAGCCTGGTCTATAGGGCTGGCTCCAGGCCAGCTGGGGCTACGGGAGACCCTGTCTTTAGGCTAAGGGGCGGGAAAGCTCTGCTGAATCTAGGGAGTTCTGGGGTGACGGGATAGCAGGAATTGCAGATAGCAAGGGCTTCCGCTTCTGCCAGTGTGATTAAAATGAGCATAGAACTTTTTTTCTGTAACTTGCACTGTGTCTTTCATATTCTATCTGTCATGTTATGCATTTGTTAGCAGTCTCCCGTACAACAGCTTGTAAGTATAATTTAACTTCAAAGTTAGTCCATTTATTACTGTGATCGCTAATGGTGAGCTAAGACCTTGCTTCCCCCCCCATCATATTTTGTGCTATTTAACCTTTTATTTAAAAATTTTTTTTTATTAATTTTATTTATTTCTGTATGTGTTTGAATGTACTGTCTGCATGCAAGTTTGTACACCTGTGTCGTGCAATGCCGCGGAGGTCAGAAGAGGGTCTCGGATTCCCCTGGAACTGGAGTTCTCCTGGAATTGGAGTTTCAGACGGTTCTCGGCCGCCATGTGGGTGCTGGAGATCAAACCCCGGTCTTCTGTCAGAACGGTCGGCACTCTTAACCTCTAGGCCATCTCTCCAGCCCTATAACCTTTATTTTTAGTTTAGACACCTAGATGTGTTTCCTTTTAGTAACACTTTGATAAAATGAACTATATCACAATGTGAATAAACCTCAATTTACAATGGTCTCTGAAAACGAGTCAAAATGCTGCAAGTTTTAGAAGCTGGCTTCCAGCACCATCGCTTAGAAGCTATGTGGTTGGTGTAAAGAGGTAGAAAAGGAGAACACTAATGTGCTGCCTCAGACAAGCAGGAGGTTTTGCCCATGTATTCAAGGCGCTGGGCAACTCTGACTCAGAAAGCAGTCCTGGAGAAATGTCACATTCAATACCTGGTCAATTGGGTACACATACAACCATGCACAAACATGCATATATGCTCACACACATGCATACACACATACATACAAACTCACACACATTTACACCCACACCCTTCTTGAAGGCTATACCAGCACAGGGGAAGAATGTGTAGAAGAAATACCCAGCATATGTTAACATCTTTCTCAGAAACACTCTACAAGTGAACACAGCCCAAGAGTGACACCCAGTGGCTTCTACGGGTACAGCCACGGGATGACACAGGGGCCTGGCTGTCGGCTTGAGATAAGGTTGCCTGGCTGTCATCTCTCTGAGTTCAAGGGTCACCATCACTTGCTACATTTCTGGGACAGTCTGTAAAGTGCTTCCAAGGGTACAAGGACCCAGTTCCCCCTCCTATTCTCAGGACTCCCTAGTTCCTAGCTATTTCCCCTTCTTACAGAATGCACGCAGATCCTGGGGCACTGAATTCCACAGGTGACCAACAGATGGCATTGTACTTAAGGAGGAAGTGGCAGTGCAACCATCCTTATGTAAGGGGTGCTGCTGTTCAGTGTGAGGGTAGTGTGCATGGTTAAGCATAAGATCAATTAGTGAGATTGGGTTGTCATTTGGGCAAGATTTGAGGTGCAGAAGTCCAAAACTCCAATATATACCTCTAAAATCCTGTTAAAACTGATTCTCAAAGATTTCCAGGCTTATGTGAAAAGAACACAGTATAAGAGCCAACACTGGTCATGTGTAGAAAGCTGCACCAGGCACCACTTCGAACACTGTGCCTGCATGCATTGTCTTGTTTAAACTCATGACAATTCTATTGTGTAAGTACTAACATTATATATATGTCACAGACGAGAAAACTGAGGGACATGAAGAGAACTTGCTGTGTGTGAAGCCACAGGCCTGGTAGGCTAGCAGAGACAGGGTACCTACTCACATGGTCATAGATGTCTTTTAAGCAATCAGACCCTGAATTCTGCAAACCATTAAGCAACTCTGCCTTCAAATGACTTCTTTCTTCCTCTGTTCTATAAGCAATTCTTCCTCACTAAGTCTCTACCTTTTTTTCTTCTTTCTCCTTCTCTCCAGAACCTGTTATAGAACTCACAGACTGGCAGGATTCTATGTGTTCCAGATGCAAGGCCTTGGATTAAGGCTCTTTACTCCTAGGGAGTCCCTGCTTCCCACAGGAGCAAAATAAAGTGGTCATTTAGAGCAACACTTCTCACCTGGCTGCCACCTCGCTCGCTTCTGTCGTGGCCCAAGCTCCTCCGGGAACAAGAGCCTCTGGGGCATCCATGGTTTCAAAGCTCTCAGAGTCTTCTGCTGGCTCCTCGCCAGCAGCCTCTCCTGTCCCTCCCTAACTCCTCCTTGGTCCCAGCCTCAGCTTTAGCACGGGTCTCCTGTTTCAAGGTCACCCTGCCAACACACCCTTCACCCAAGGTCAAGCTGAGTTCTAGATGGAGTCCCACTTACTCATCACCACTCAGCCTTCTGCAAAGGCATTCTGGGGCTCCTCATCCTCTGCAAAGTGAAAAACAGGCCTACTTAGTCTTCCCACCTTTGACATTAGGGAAGGCCACGGCAAGTCTTGGCTAAACCAGTGTTCTCCTGGTGACCTCTCCCCAAGGAGACTGCTTGCTCTCCCAGAATGCAAATCTCACCTCAGCCGTCACCTTTCTCATGAGAGTTTTCTTGATAGCTTTGTCCTCCTCTTAAACCCCTACTGCCCTCCACCTCTCCCCCAAAGCTTAGGGAGTATCTTTCTTGTGCAATGATTTGGAGTCCATATTTGTGCAGAGAAAAATGGTCTGTCTCCTCTCTCCAGAAAGAGCAGGGCATACAGGGAGCTTCTGCCCCCAGACCACCTTCTTTGTTGGTCCTCTCCCATGAGAGGGAGCTCTGGTCTGATTATTGAGAGCGTTAAGTCCTCGTACGGCCTTAGATATTCCCCACTGTGGGAAATGTGGGCACAGTATCTTCATATGGTAATTTTCTGTTTCTACTTGTACTTCCTGGGCCCAACTTTCTGCTTTCTATTAACTCTAAGAAGTCGACCCCAAATATACAGGGCAATACTGCCCATCTCTGGCCCTCTCATGGGAGTGGTTGGGGGGGCTGGCCACCTACTGATGGTCTAATGAGTATGTCTACTTCTCAGATTCTTCCAGATTCACATAAGTATGAGAAAAGGACGCCTCCAGCTCTCTTAACCAACACTAACTTCGATAGTTCAATGACAGTCTCAGCACTAAGGACATGACCGCCTCCAAAGGACCTTTTTCCCAGGCCTACAGGGGAGGAAATGCTATCGACCACCAGGCAATCTGCTCTCTGTGTGTTCCTTCCTTGAAGGCTAGCTCTTGATGGGAGAGAGAGTGGAGGGCCTGCCTCGTGGCTCCATTCCCGGTGCCCAGCTGCAGGCCTTTCTGTCTTGGGGCTCAGCTTTTCTGCTTACACAAAGCAAGGCTTCAAAAACCATCTGTTGACATGACCTGAGCTGGCTCATTCCTGCTCATGCCTCCTTCACACCACTCTGTGTCTGCCGTGACTGTCTAAATGAGTCCCTCTGGCTCCGTGTCACCAGGGCACCCCAGCACTCTCTGCCAAGCTGCCCAGGAAGGAAGTACTGGGGAAGGGACCAGGCTCTAGAGCAGACTCCCTGGCATACTCACATCAGGGACAATGAATCAGGATCTATGCTCCCCATGGGGACAAAGCCCACTTATCCTGAGCTCATTGACTTCCCGATGAACCACTGAAGCCCAGGTATAACAAAGCCAACGGTCTCGATGCTTTCTCCCTGGAGGAAACGCAATTCATCCTTTTCTTCTGGCTCGTAGTCCTTCAAGGCCTTACATCTTCCTCTGCCTGTGGGAAACAGCACACAGGTCACCTGCACGAGCCAGCAGATGCTCCCTTCTCTGCCAGTGTGACATAGACAAGGAATTTCAGGGACCAGTGACCCACACACCAAAAATAAATTGGCAGGAATGGCCAAGGGCAGCTGGCTTTTTCACGCTGCCAGACTGGAACATTCCTCAAAGAGGTATTGCATCCTCTTTCATTATTACTTCAACAAGCGTAAGAAAGGTACTCCCAGACACAGAATAGGTCTTAAAACTGACTAAGCTTACAGAAACTACTGTCCACCACCATCACATAAACACTTGGGCATGCTTGGCCCAAGTCCACAGACTTACACCCCAAACCTCTGCATGCTTTTCCAGTGGCTTCAGCCACTGTGACAACTGATGCTTAGAAATACTACAGGGAGTCAGAGGTAAGTGGCTGAGACCTGGTGCACAGTCAGCCCTCAGCCTCTGGTGAGATGGACCACCGCTAGGGACCCCGCAGGACCTAGGTAATTACATGATTTGATGAAATGCCCATCGGGGATCTAATAGTGATGTTCTGTGAGTATTGTACTGTCTAGTTTACAAAGCACATTGAACACATTCTCAGATCTTTCTAAGCGCCCTGATGAGCAGCAGGACAGCATCCAAATCCCCCACTCATGGATGAGAAGGTGCAAGTGGGGCTGAGTGATGTGTCCCAGAAGTTTACAAGGAACAGATCAAGGACTGGCTGCCGCTCTCCCACCAACCCTGCTCTGCTGTACATAATGGCCGCTACGGCCTCATCTTTGTTCTTCTGCTGACGTGATTGCTCAGCAGTTTCTGACCTCATCAGAAGGTTTCTATTATATCTTTTTTAAAGTAACTATAGTATTTATTTTTATTTTATGTGTTTGAGTGTTTTGCCTCCCAAGATGGGCATACACCACATGCAGGGCCCACCAGAAGACATTAGATCCCCTGGAAATGGAATTACTATTGCTGTTAACTGCCATGTGGGTACTGGGAACCACGTGGGCCCTCTGCAAGAGTAACCAGTGCTCTCAAAAGCCAAGCCTCTACTATTACATCAGCCTCTATTAAATCAGAAATAATATCCACTGCTCTGAGTCTTGAGATAACTGATGAGCAAGCACAGCAGAGCGAAGGCAGTCATGGTGGTGGTGAGCGTGCAGCCAGAATCTGAGCTGTAACAGACAGCCGAAGCCCCATGTTTCTAATTAGAAGACTGTGTTGCATCCGAATGCTAAGAATCTTGTCTATGGCTAATTGATTAGTTCTAATATTTTAATTCTTGCTAGTTCTTGTTTTAAAGTGCTCAGTTTATTTATTTATTTTTCTAGATAAGTGGTAGGAAATTTGCTAGAGTGGAGATCTGTAAGGATAAAGGTAAAAAGAAAGTATACCATAGACCCTTCAACATCCACAGGAATGTGTGTGTGCAGAGATCACCTAAAATGAGCACATATGTCAACATGTGTATGTATATATATATATATATATATATATATATATATATATATCATGTGTATGTATATATGTCAACATGTATATGTATGTGTCAACATGTGTATGTATATATACCATATGTATGTATGTCCATATTTCACTTATTCAGCCAGTACTGACGTGGTGCCCACTGTGTGCCAGGAATTCGTATTCTTTCTAAATCTAAGGATTTTTTTTTTTTGGTCTTTTTGAGACAGGGTCTCCCTGTAGCCCCCAGCCAGCCTGGAACTTGCTATGTAGACCAAGCTGGCCTTGAACTCACAAAGATCTGTCTGCCTCTGGCTCCCGATTGCCGGGATTAAGAGTGTACACCACCATACCGGGCAATGTAAGGATTATTTTATATTACTCCAGGGAAGATTAGACAAGATTTGGATAAGAATTTCAAAAAAATGGGCAGCCGGCAGGTCACATTGACTCAAGGATGTTCCATCTGGCCTGTAGCAATTTTTGTGTGTTTTATTTCTACCTGTGTATCTTTAAATCCCCATCAGCCCTGCCACTCCTCCCAGAGCCCCCTTAGCTGTGCTTGTCTAGATGGCATCTGTATCCACAGCCCTGGATCTCGACGCTTCACTTCACAGGCAAAGAGCCCATGTGACTGAGAGCCACTGGCTTCAAGTCCAGTTCATGAAATGAGGAGACAGGAAAACGCTGCCTTCCTGACGACACTGCTGTCTGCTCAGCCATACTGATCCGCAGGAGCCTGTCCAATCCATCTTCGAAGGAAGACCACAGATTCCTGGATAATTCTTTAAGAACCATCTGCCAGTGGAAAGATGGGATTTCAAAACATTAGAACAATAATTGAACCGTCTAGTAGAAAAGCGATGGTAAAGGTGTTATTGTTTATCTTATTTTAATGCTGCACACTGAGAACTTACTTTGCACTATAAAAATGAAAGCTCAGCAGAATGGGATGATTCCTGGCTCTGGGATTACTTTACCAGCGAAGTAACACATAACCCTTCATATTCTCGCTGTCAAGAGTCTGCCATAACCAAGCAAAGTTCACCAAGCCTGCGACAATGACACCCTACATACTCAAGTATCTTTTAGCAGAGATTCTCAAACTTCAGTGTGAAGAACATCCCTAGGGAACTAATTTAAAATGCAGGCTTCTTGGGGGCGGGGGGCTGATTTGTAGTAACACCACCAGATAACACTAACACAAGTGGCCTCAGTCCGTGGAGACCACATGCAATGGTCTGAATGAGAATGTCCCCCCCCCCCATAGGCTCCAAGTATTTGAATACTTGGTCCCTGGATGGTGGTGGTATTAAGGGAGGTCATGGAACTTGTAGGAGGTGTGGCCATGTGGAGGAAGCACGGCACTGAGCCTTGGAGAGTTCACTCTGCTTCCTGTGCCTGCCTAAAGACAGATCACTCAGCTTTCGGTTCTGATCTCCTGCCAAGCCTCCCCAGCGATTACGGATTCTTGCTCTGGAAGCATAAGCCAAATAAACCCTTCCTTCTATAAATTGCCTTGATCGTGGTATTTTATCACAACAACTGAAAAGTAACAAATACACCATGTGTTTCCTCCTGTATACTATGTCCATAGAAATTGAGTTGTTTCCAGTTTCATCAAATATTACAAATTTTGACCATTAAGAAAATAATAGAAGATGAAGAGGCCACCCAGAATGTTGTCCTCTTCCAGACCCTGGGAATCCCCATATCTAAAGCACACCACTATATTATGTGAAATTTCAATCTGCCCTGGAACCCTCCTCCAGGAAGTAGCTGACTACTCACTGATGGAAAGGGACAGACAGGGGTTCCAGGACTGACACGGGCACCAGGACCCTCTGATCCATCACTAAGGATACGCCTTCCCACTCAGATTGGCCTTCAGAGATCACTGAGATTAGCTCGTTCTTACAAAGTGACAGATACTCCCCTTCCTTGTCAGCTGGCTGAGCCACAGAGCACATGGCTCTGCAGAAAAAATGACCTGCAAAAGTAACGAGAAAAGCCTTTGCAAGGACAGTGGGAAATGAGAGGGCATACCCATAAAACAGCATTTCTACACAGAGCCCAGACGAGCGTCTTCATTCCAGGGAAGCAGGGCTGTCCGAAGGGCACAAAAGGCCTTGTAACCCCGGGGGCGGCGGGGGGGTCACAATGCCACTGGCAGAGAACTCAAATAGATCCTAACATTTCTGAGTAATTTGTGAGAAGAAGGCTTAATTGGGACTTCACTTTGAAAAAGAGATGAAACAAAAATCTAGGCAAATACACTTGCATTTAATAGAACCAGTTATAACTGCGATGCTGCACTTAATTTCAGAACCAACAAAGAATGAATTAATTTAGATTAATATGAGTACAAATGAGTTTTGTAAATAGTATGACATGGAATTCTTTGCTTTGTAAAATCTGTGCAATGCAGTCGTAGAAAGAACCATTTCTAGTGCCAGGCGTGGTGGTGCAAGCCTTTAATCCTAGCACTTGGGAGGCAGAGGCAGGCAGATCTTTGTGAGTTCAAGGCCAGCCTGGTCTACAGAAGTAAGTTCCAGGACAGCTAGGGCTACAGAGAGACCCTGTCTCAAAAAGACCAAAAAAAAAGAACCATTTCTGCAAAAATATCATTCGACACTCTGGCCTCCAACGTCTCTTTTCAGACTCGAGCATCTGGAGGTCGGATGCCAGCTGCACCTGTAGAACTACCAGGGATGCTTCATTGGAGTCCTCAGCACGCGTTTCCTCAATTTCATGAAATAGTTTAGGTTTTTCAAGATTTGTGATTTTATTTTACAATCAAATTCTATCACATGTTTCTGGAAGGGTTTCTCAATCCTGGAGACCAGGAGAATTACATGGGAAGCTTTGTTTTTAGAATGTCAATAGCAAGGTCTCCACCTCCAGAAATGTGATCACCCTACACAGAGCTCTGACACAAGCATTTTTTTTGGGGGGGGGGTCTCATTTTGAGGCAGGATCTCCCTGTAGCTCCAGCTGGCCTGGAACCCACTATGTAGACCAGGCTGGCCTTGAACTCACAGAGATCTACTTGTCTCTCCCTCCCGAGTGCTGAGATTAACGGTGTGTGCCACCTCGCCTGGCACAAGCATCTTTTTCAAGCCCCAAGCAGTCCTCCTGTGAGTCTCCGGGACCAACTAGCACAGCTGTTTACGTGGTGTCAGTGTTGAACTGAGAAGGATGTTTGCTTGCGAATGTTCACATTTTTTTAATTGTAGATTTTTATTTCTTATTTTTTATGTGTATGAGTGTACTGTCTCCATGTAGGTTAGTGCAATGCCATGGAGGTCAGAAGAGGGTATCGGTTTCCCCTGGAACTGGAGTTAAAGACAGTTCTCAGCCACCATGTGGGTGCTGGGAATTGAACCTGGGTCCTCTGCAAGAGCAGTCGGCACTCTTAACCGCTGAGCCATCTCTCCAGCCCCTATTTTTTTTAATGATTTTTTTTTGTTTGTCTTTTGGGGGGGTTGTTTGGCGGGTTTTTTTGGTCTTTTTGAGACAGGGTCTCCCTGTAGCCCCAGCTGTCCTGAAACTCGCTCTGTAGACCAGGCTGGCCTTGAACTCACAAAGATCCGCCTGCCTCTGCCTCCCAAGTGCTAGGATTAAAGGCGTGTGCCACCACGCCTGGCTAATGATTTTTATTTACCTGTCTTAGGACCCTAGTCATTGGAGGAACTCTGATAACAAACAGCTAGATGAGCCCAGCCTCACGCCGTGTCGCTCTCACCTTCCTGCAGCAGGAGGCCCAGGTACATGCTCTCCAGGTGACTGCCATCCACAGACACCTGGATCTGTGTGTCCTCCACCAGTCTGCAGTTGAGCCAGTACTTGTGGTCAAAGAGGAGGTGCTCCAGACACACGGACACGTAGCCTAGAGATCAAGCCAGCAAAACTTCTGAACAAGATGAGTCCTGCCCTTAACCCTCCACAAGAGAGATCTTCTTCCTGGCCCTCATTCCTAGCCACTCTCCAACCCACCATTTAAATGGTGCAAGAGAGAGGTAACTTAAAACTTTCCAGACCATTGATTCTTCCCAGTATCTGTTAGGAAATACAACTTGAGTTGAAGTGATTTCTGAGCACACTTTGGGTCTCTATAAATACATAGTGAAATGACTAAGCCCAATTTTTTTACATTTATTTATAAGTGTTTCTGTGTGGATCCATGTGGGTGTGTACTCCCATACAGTACGTGACTGCAGTGAGAGGACCACTTGTAGGAGTTGATTTTCTCCTTCCACCACGTGGGACCCAGGGATTGAACTCAGGTCATCCGGCTTATTGGCAAGCACCTTTATCTGCTAAGCCACCTTGCTGGCCCTCTATTATCTTTTTCTAATACAAAAATGGAAGTCTTCCAGTTTACAGCACTGACTCCAAGGGTTCCTGGTCTCCACCTTCAAGTTCTAACCTGAAGTTCCTAACTCTGTGCCATGATCATGTAGAGGCTGAGGAGGTTCTCCATGGCCCACAGAGTCAGCATCTCCTTCAGCCTCCTGGCTCTGACCCTGCCCCTCACCCAGTACTCAGTAAGCCCCATCTTAATTCAAACAAAAATGTCTGGGAGGTAGCTCAGTCGTCACAATACTTACTTGATTATGGAATAAAGAAGGCTCTCCCTGGACACAGAGAAATGGTTTCTTCACATGGCATTTTAGAATGATAGTTGATAGTTAATATTTGCTTTAGATTTCGGTTCAGAGAACTCGTAGCATTTTTAAGGTTAGCCATGTACTTTAGGGTATCTCTTTGCCTTAATACCAAACCTGACAAACTGGAAAGATTGGGAAATGGGCTCTTGTCTCAACAACCTATACAGCTCATACCTAAATCCAGGTAGGTAGAGAACTTCCAGATTTCATCCATGGTCTTGAAGGTGATCAGGAACTGGTCCTTCTGAGACTGAACACTCACCAATCTTGCAGAGAGATCCTGAATAAAAGCAATGGTCAGCCTGTGGTGATGGAAGTCATTAACAAGATCACCTGCATATTCTGGATTAACCAATGACAGACTAGTTGTTGCTAATTAGTCTGTTGTGAACCATCTCTCATGTCAGGAAGAGATCAACTTATCACTTCACACTTGGATTACAATTTTTTTTAATTTAATTTATTTTTTTATGTGTATGAATGTACTGTCTGCATGTAGGTCTGTGCATCTGTGTCATGCAATGCCGTGGAGGTCAGAAGAGGATGTTGGTTTCCCCTGGAAGTGGAGTTCTCCTGGAATTGGAGTTACAGACAGTTCTCAGCCACCATGTGGGTGCTGGGGATGGAACCCAGGTCCTCTGTAAGAGCAGTCAGCGCTCTTAACTGCTAGGCCATCCCTCTAGCCCTGGATCACAATTTTAGTATCCTAAATGGCACTGAGATACATATCTTGAAAGATAAATCCTTATGTACACTATTGCTCATTTCATCACAAGTAATTCTAAGAACTACAATTGGCATTACTGGATGTGTGTGTGTGTGTGTGTGTGTGTGTGTGTGTGTGTGTGTGTGTGTTGGGGTTTTTGTTTGTTTGTTTGTTTGCTTGGTCTTTTTTGAGACAGGGTCTCCCTGTAGCCCCAGCTGGCCTGGAACTCACTACATAGACCAGGCTGGGATTGAATTCACAGAGATCTGCCTGCCTCTGCCTCCAGTTAGGACTAAAGGCGTGCACCACCATGCCAGGCTCTAAGAAAAATTTTTAAATGTTTGGTTGTTAGTTATGGAGCAGACCCAACCACCCATGCAAAAGACCCCACCACCATGCACAAGACCCACCACCCATGCATAAGACCAAACAAGTTCTCTACAGGTTGAGTCTTTTTCCTCCTGAACAAACCAGACACTCACTCTTTCCTGCATGATAACCAGAGCATTTTTCCCCTTTCAACCTGTACTACAAGGAAACTGTAAAAATAACTCAGACACATCAGCTTGTTATGTAAAGCAGCCCTGCCCCAGCCACTAGTTACAGCAAATTCTCTGCACTTCTGACTTTAGTTCTCCTAAACTATAAATTATTTGGCCAGACATTTTGTTCACACCAACTAAGGTTTAACTACTAAAGATATTATCTACCCACTATGAAAAATGAGGCCCCTTATTTACTTTATTGCATTGTTCCTCTCATCTTAGTATTTATAGTCACTACTTGTCATTGGCAATTTTGTTTCTTTAAAAATATATGCTCATTTCAGCTGAATCCCACTTTTCCCTGCTTGTATAATATATATATATACTTATATATATATATATCATATATTATTATATATGCTCATTGACAGCTGAACCATAAAAAAAAATATATGCTATTATTATATTTATATATATATTATATATAAATATATATTATTATTGCTTTCGGCATGGTGGCGCTCACTTTTAATCCTAGCACTTGGGAGGCAGAGGCAGGCAGATTCTTTGAGTTCAAGGCCAGCCTGGTCTACGATGAGCTCTAGGCCAGCTGGGACTAAAGGAACCCTGTCTCAAAAAAATAAAAAAAATAAAGTGATATTATGTTAAAAAGCATTTGAAATGACTGGTTTGGTGTATGCCATTTAATCCCAGCACTCAGTAGGCAGAGGCATGTGGAGCTCTGTAAGTTCAAGGCCAGCCTGGTCTACATAGTGAGTTCCAGGCCAGCCAAGGCTATATAATGAGACCCTGTCTCAAAAATAAACTTAGCCAGGCCTAGTGGTGCACACCTTTGATTCCAGCATGTGGGAAGCAGAGACAGGTGGATTTCTGTGAGATCAAGTCCTGCCTGGTCTACATATTGAGGTCCAGGCTAGCTGGGGCTACAGAGAGACTCCATTTCCAAAAACCAAACACATGTACAGATATAAGATAGATAGATAGATAGATGGATGATAGATAGATAGATAGATAGATAGATAGATAGATAGATAGATAGATAGATGCTTAATGTTTACAAAGCCCTAAAGAGAAGGGGAAATGAGAGTTATTATTCTGGAGATGATTAGTTATGTATTAAATATCATATGTGGATTATGTGTTTTAAAAAGTGTTACAATGGGCTGGGCATAGTTGTGCATGCCAGCAACCAGCTGGCATGCAACCAGCTTGGAAGGATGAGGCAGGAAGACTGGGAAAGTTGAGGCCAGGCTAGACCACATAGCAAGATCCTATTCAAAAGAAAATGATTGCAATGACAAAAAACATGTATGAATATCAACCCAGCAACAGAATGCAAATGTAGCATACCAGACAAGAAATCACACTTAAGAAATAGTTGTAGCCGGGCGTGGTGGCGCACGCCTTTAATCCTAGCACTTGGGAGGCAAAGGCAGGCGGGTCTCTGTGAGTTCAAAGCCAGTCTGATCTACATAGAAAGCTCCAGGCTAGCTAGGACTGAAGGGAGACCCTGTCTCAAAAAGACCAAAAAAAAAGTAGTCGTTGTAAACATTCCCGCTCTGCATAGCTCAAGTATTTTGCCCAAAAATCAGAAAACAAAACCAAAGTCTTCTCTAACTCAAGCAGGCTCATTCCTGTTAAGCAGATACCATGTGTGTGACGTCCGACAGATGTGTTCTTGAGGGCCTATTCTGCTCCAGGCACTATCCTTGGTACAATTGATCTGTGTTCTGAGATCCAGTCACCCCAGCTTACCTTGAACAGAACACGTACATCCTGGTCCTCATTCTCCAGCGCCCAGAGTCGCCTGCGAGCAGCCTCTTGTAAGGGTGCATTGACACCCTTCCTGGACCGGCTCTTCACACAGAATGAGAGAGTCAGGTCTGAAAGGGAGTAGAAAGAAACCAGGCTGGTAGCCTCGATCTGCATCTGTGACTGTTCTGCACAAAGAAAGGGTGGCAGCTAGTCCCAAGTCTCCCCTTTCAAAACTATGACCTTCCTGGAAGCCACGTGGAGGCAGGAGATGCTGAACGCTCGACAAGCTCAGCTTGAAGTAGATTTGGTTTCACCTAAAGATATTCTTCCTTCATTGGTTTTCATGTATTAATAAGGCAAAATGCTGACTCCACTGTGTTTCTGGAGCAAGAGATGCTAATTCGGGGTTTTCTGGTACGCCCCAAGCTGACGGATGATAAGCAGATTTACTCAATAGCACAAAACCAAGGGCAAGAATTTTCTCATTATTGAAACCACACTGACGCAATTTCAAACAGGGAATAGAAAGAACCTGTTCTGATAAGCATATGTTTATTTAATATTAAATATTAATTATATTCAAACTATTCTAAATGTAACTCTTCCACGAATCTATATCATAAGAAAAGGTAGATTTTTGGAAGAGTGTTGGACCATGGCACAAACAGAACAGGGGTTTGAGCTTCTGCCTCACACGTTAGTTTAAGTATGTGTTAGTGGAGTCACCTCCCCTCCTGAGACTCTGTTTCTGCCTGCTAGCTAGGAACTTGGGCATTACCACACAGAGGGACGTGTGAGGAAGAGAGGACCAGGGAACAGCCCTCCTGGCACAGGACGAGCTCTCAAAAAGGGTGCCTGCTACACACAGCAGAAGCCACAGCTCTTACATCTCCCATAGGCTTGCTCTGGGATTTCTGATATAGGGTTCACCCCACGGACAGCACTGTCTAACGACACCTCTCTCTTTGTGGGTTCCACTAAATTCTCTTACAGGGAACCCTGTAAAGATGTGAATTGAAATGAATGTGTTTTTTTCTGTCATAGTGATTTCCAAATCTTTTTCTGTTTCTAAAAGATTCATACAATCTAAAAGATTCTGCATAGCCAACCTCATAATATCAGTCCAAGTCATTTGACTACAGATTTAGTAAACAAATATTTATTCTGAGCATATTACATATGAGACTCTGATCAGTATTATATCAAATATAATCATGTCCTCTACAGGGCCATTCAACAATCCATGTCTTGGTCATACACATGAACAGCTCTTTAAGGAACCATGTTAAAAAATAAGAACCATGTTGAATACACAGTTATTAAAAAAACAATTATCCCTGCCCCCACCACCACCGTAAAAATCTAATCAATAAAGCTGGGCATGGTGGCACATGCCTTTAATCCTAGCACTTGGGAGGCAGAGGCAGAGGCAGGCAGATCTCTGTGAGTTCAAGGCCAGCCTGGTCTACAAAGTGAGTTTCAGGACAGCTGGGACTACAGGGAGAACCTGTCTCAAAAAAGAAACCTAACCAATGATATATTGCTCTAACCCAGAAAGTATACAGGAAGCCTCTAATACAGATTCTGAAGAGCTGTGGGGAAGGCTCCTTAGCAGGCTGACATGATAAAGTCATGTTTACAAAGATGCATCTGGAGGAGGCATATGGAAAGGGCAAGAAAAAGAAGTGTACAGGTGGGAGAGATGAGGAAATCACTGAACTATTCCACATGGGAGGTGTATTTTAAATAGCACTTATCTTTGGGACTTAGGTACCTTGACTTATATTCTGTTGCAGGAAACATTTTTCCTTGTTTTCCGATGAAGATCTACCCTCATTTGATATGGCTAGATCCTTGGACAAACTTTCTTTACCTGAAGAAGATAAAAGAAAGATCATGGGTAAGAACATAAGCAAGTCATTAATTATGACTGATAGTGCTTATCAAGTGCCAATGTCTTTTTCAGGACTGACAGCATAACAGAGTTATTATAGTTGTTGCCTTATAGTTACCTTGTTGCCAGCTATTATCAAAGAACTGACATATAAGGCTGGAGAGTTGACTCAGTGGTTAAGAGCACTGGCTGCTCTTGTAGAGGACTCATATTAGTTCCCAGCACCCACATGGAGGCTAACAACTGCCCATAACTCCAGTTTCAGAGGATCTGATGCCTTCTTCTGGCATCCGTGGTCATGAGTACACTTATGTAATCATAAACATAAAATAAATATAAATTTTTAATAAAAGAACTGTCATATATGCTGTCTTGATCCTGAAGCAACCTGAGTATCTTCATTTTATTTAAGATTGCCATCCCCTGGTCTAGAAAGACCTGATTTTGTCCTCGAGTGGATGGAACTGGTAAATGAAAAGTCAAAAGGAGCCAGGGTCTCTCATCCCCCCCCCCAAAAAAACCCGAGTAACCCCTGAGGACCAGATCCTCAACTGACCTTGAGAAAACAAAAACCTTGGTTAATCTGAGCTAACTTTGTGTCCTTAAGCATCCAAAAGGAAAGTATAATCAGAAATAATTAATCAGTAAGGCCTGAGAAATTGTACTTCAGATATAAAACTTGAGATCTTAGTAAAAAGAAAATAAAAAAAAAAAGACAGAACACTGTTGTTTTGCCTGTCTTCAATTCTTACTGCAAGTGCATCTACTCTGTGGCTGCTACTGCTTTTGCCATTCTTCAAAGACATGAGACACAGCTTTTTAGCCCTCCAATATGGACCAAAGACTCATGTCTCTCCAAGAATACTCCAAACCTTTAATGCCAGATGGGGACTGCTGAGATATCCAGCTTACGGACTGAGCAGCTACTGGGATTTCAGCCTCTTCAGAGTATAGACTGCCATTGTTGGACTACCCAGGATGTATCATGGAGGCCAGTACAGGAAGATCAAGACAGGACGCGGTGCTTACTGGACCTCATTTGGGTGACCACAGGAGGGAAAGACCCCAGTGTGGAGCACAAGGGCAGAACTGATGGATGTTTGGGCTTGTCAAGGAGGAGCCTTCAAACACTTCCTTAAGGAAAGCATGACATCTTTTAGCAAAAAAAAAAAAAAAAAGAAAAAAAGAAAAGAACAAAAGCAAATCCTCCAAATTCAGGTGTGATGTATGTGTGGGTTTTGTGCACATACAACGTTGAGAGAACCACAACAAAAGACCTAGGGGGGGAAGAGAAAAAGACTGAAAACATGTGAAGTTCTCCCAAAAAACAATAAGAAAAAATTCTTTGAAAAAACAAAAAAAAAACTCTGGAAAGACTCAAAAAGATGCAAGACATGTATGGCAAGAGTGTAGGAACTCAGGGTGTAGGTGGTGGGGGCTGGAAAGGGAATGGCTCTGAATTCGATTGAAAAATTATGATGTATGGAAATAGTTTAATAACAATAATAAATTTTTAAAAAAGATTGCCACCCACAGGTCAAACCAAGTTCCATGATTTAGTACACTGAGAGCTTACATATATCATTACAAATCTACAATGTCAATGAGTGGACAAAAGGCTGAAGTACAGTGACTGTCCCCATGTTGTCCTTCTAAATAGGCTGAAATCCCTGTCCTCACAGCTTTCAAAAATTTCCCTGTCTGACGGGCATGGTGGTGCACGCCTTTAATCCTAGCACTTGGGAGGCAGAGGCAGGCGGATCTTTATGAGTTCCAGGACAGCCTGGTCTACAGAGTGAGTTCCAGGACCACCTGGGGCTACAGGGAGACCCTGTCTCGAAAAGACCAAAAAAAAAAAAAAAAAAAAAGTCCCTGTCTTTGTAGCTTTAGAAGGGAAGTAAAAGGGCTAGGGAAGGACAGCGTGCTCACCTAACGGGCACAAGGCTCTGGGTTACTTTGCAAACACCACCACCACCATCACCACAAAAAACAGAGAGAGCAAAGAAGAAAGATCACAGGCTGGTACGATGGCTCTATAGGTAAAGATGCTTTCCCCTATGCTTGACAATCTGAGTTCATTGCCCAGGAAAGAAACCAACCTGCGTGGAGTGTCCTCTGTACTCCTGCACAGAGCACACAACACACACACACACACATACACACAATCCATCAATGTTTTAAAAAATATTGGGAAACAAGTTGGACATCAGTATGTAAGAGGAATGGCATTTTGATTGCACAAAGTTGAATAAAGACGAGAGAATACGACTGAAAAGCATAAGGTGGTGTACACCAAAGACCAGGGGAATTTACCCAGATCGCTATAGACGCAGAGGTTTCTGACCTTTCTGTCCTCAGGCCCCAGGTACCCCGGTAGCTCTTCTATCCTGCTTGCAGATCCCCAGGAAATAAACATACTTATGTTCACACGTTGGACACCACTACTAATCCATAACAATTCTTCGTCCACTGTGGCCCAGAGAAGCCAAAACGTTGGATGGCCCTGCAGATATCTGTCTCATTCACAGTGCCCTCCAAATACAAAGAAACTCGAGCCTAGCACATTAATTCTGGCTACTGGACTCTGTCCTTTCAACAACGACATTCAAGGACTACTCAAGGAGACCAGAACCTTATAAACATGACCTGCACCTAGGAATTAGGGTTAGGAATCTTGGACCTACCATTATATTTTCTTTTTTTTTAAGCCAATTTTTTTATTAAGTCTTTGTGCATTTCATACAAAATTTCAAATCAAACCTAGACTGGTTGCCCCCCCTCCTTGCCCCCCAGAGCTCATGCTTCTGCCACAACTGTTTTCATTTTTTTCTCAGTATCTCTCTCAAAATTCTCAGTGCAGAAGTTTTATGTTCAAGCAGAAGTTCACCATTTCAGTCAGTTCTTTGACCAGTCGTTTTCCTTCTTGTTGCTGTGTGTTTTTGTTTTTTGTTCCTTCCAATATGCATCACTCCCAAATATGCACAATATGCATGCCACAATGTCATAGGTTTTGAGGCATCTTCAAGCTTATAATTTTTTTTTATTAGGTCGAAAGGAGTCATTGTTTGAAGGCTCCCTTGGGCCAAGCCAAAACCACCATCAGTTATCGCCCTTGGTTCCAAAAATGGGGGTTTTCCCTCCCTATGGTCACCAAATGAGGTCCAGTAAGCACCATGTCCTGTCTTGATCTTCCTGTACTGGTCTCCATGATACAGCCTGGGTAGTCCAACGATGGCAGTCTATACTCTGAAGAGGCTGAAACCCCAGTAGTAGCCTGTTATATTTTCAAGTTACTCATCTAATCTTCCCAGTTTCCTATAAAATTTAGGTCAGAGAGAATCTGGCCTATGAGTGCTACACTCTGGGTTTGCGGTTCTAATGACACAGCCCAAATATGTGGCAGGCCTCAAGACATTACAGTCACTCTGGTTGACACCAAACTTCAAGCCTCATACTGCTGCCAAGAGCCATGGTATCCCTCCAGGGCAGTATCCTGACACCCAGTGCGGCCTTCCCTTCCTTCATGGCAGAGGTCACTAGCACTGTTGGGGGGTTGTACAATGGGAATCCAATGGATTTCAGCTAGACTGGGTGGAGGGAGGGGCATTGGCCTCTAGCTCTTCATCCAGAAAATCTTGTTAGCTGTTCAGTGCTGAAGGCTAAGCAGCTTAGCTGGCAATCAGCAGTAATGAATTGTAGTCAGACAGGATCATTTTGTAGTTCTGCCCCTAGGAGTCAGAAGTAACTGAAGCAAAAAAGCACTAGTTTGGTATAGTGAGGTGTGAGAAGGGGCCCAAATGAGATCTCCCATGGGAGGAAAAAGCATTCAATCTGTCCACCTCTGAGGTCTTTAATTTCTCCAGTTACAAATGAAAGATTCACCCAAATCAGCACTTCCGAACTATGCTGCCTATTTGAGTCCTCCAGTTTGATTTTTTTCAAGTTGTTAAACCAATGTTTTATTGTGTAGATTATTGTGTATGTACATTACATATCATGTATCCAGGTTGTTTTTTAAAAATCCTAGTGCCTCAGCTTCCTCACCACGGACTCTGACTTTCATAGTCTGTAGCACAGCTATGGGGTTTTGGGGATTTTTTGCTGTTGTTTTTAATTCTCATATATTCCAATTCAAGCCAGGGTTGAGAACTACATGAGCAGATTGGTGTCTCTCAAACTATAATCACCTTGGTTACTGATATTCTTCTTGGAGGTTAAAAGCTGAGGGTCTACGCTTCTAATAGCTTCCCAAATGATGTTCTCACCGCTGGCTCAAAAACCACTGCCCTACAACAAAGTTCAGTCACAGGCTATCACAAACAGGCACACAGCTTTTCTTCTTCTCCCAAAGTGTGAATTTTTAGTTTGAATTGCTTAATGCCATTTAGAAATAAGAATACTTTACATATCCCAAATACCTGGGTTTGCTCTGAAAACAGGTAAGATCTGAAGCTCAAAGTCTTCATTCTCATGCAGTCAGTCGGGAGGAGTGGCTGTGTCCTACAAGGCCCTACAGGTCACCCAGCCACCACCATGGCCTTCCAGCAATCTTTGCCTTCTGGTATTGGCAAGTTTGAAAGTCCTTGGTGCAGAACTCATGAGAGTCAAGTAAGCCAGCTTTCAAGAAGGAAAGTCCAGAGAGGTAACTTTGATTCACAGCTTGTAAAGGAGATGCAAGGTTTGAAGCAGATAACCACACTTTTGCAAAATGTGGTTCATTTGTGTGCTGTCTACAGTACAATTATTTGGGTATTTGTTGTTTTTTTAAATACTTTATTTTTTTATTTTTTAAATATGTGTGAGTGTATTACCTGCACACACATGAGTGCAGCCATTATTTTTTAATTTTTAATTTATTTTTGTATAGTATGGAATGTACTGTCTGCATTGTAGGTTTGTGCACCCGTGTTGTGCAATGACCGTGGAGGAGTCAGACCAGAAGAGGGCGGTAGAGCCCCTGGAACTGGAGTTTGCTGGAATTGGAGTTACAAGACGGATTTCAGCCGCCATGTGGGAGCTGGGATCGAACCCGGGTCCTCTGCAAGAGCAGTCGGCGCTCTCAACCGCTAGGCTATCTCTCCAGCCCCGCCATTTGTTTTTTAAAAGGGGGGGGTGGTGGGGGGGGCTGACTGGAGCTGAGGACATATCGAATTGGCAGAACACTTGCTTAGTGCATAAAGCCTTCTATACTAGCACTGGGAGGGAAAACATTTCAAAAGAGTCTGAGCACGGCCATGTGGCCCCACCATCTTAATCCCGGCACTCAGGAGGGTAGAGGCAGGTGTATATCTGTGAGTTCAAGGCCAGCCTTGTCTACATAGTGAGCTTCCAAGACAGCGGGGGCTTACAGGGAGATCCTGTCTCAAACACCCCCAAAAAATGTCTCTTAAAAAAAAACTAAACTTGTTGAATGAAAATAATGGACGATGACTTTTCTGTCTGACTAAAAGCGTTGTTTTAGTTTGCTTCTCTATTGCTTTGACAAAAACACTCTGACCAAAAAAAACTTGGGATGGAAAGGGTGGAAAGGGTTTATTCAGCTTACATCTCCTGGGTCACAGTTCCTCCCTTAGGGAGCCCAAGGCAGGAACTCAGCGGCAGGAAAAATCTGGAGCAGGAGCTAAAGCACAGGCAATGGAGGATGCTGTCAGTGGCTTGCCTCTCTGTCTTTCATGCACAGCCTGCCTCTCTTTATACGCACCACAACAACCTGCCCAGTGGTGTGGCACCACTCATTGTGGGCTGGGCCCTCCCACATTTTCCTGACCAATCAAGACAATACTCCACAGTGTGGCCACAGGTCAATCCAATGGAAGCAATTCCCACTTGAGGCTCCCTCAACCCAGGTATGTCCAGTGACACAAAGCTATCCAGCACAATTGACCCCTTGTCAACTTGACACACGAATCACATCACTATTTAAACCACCACCTTTCCAGTTCTTATCCCCAACGTATGATGTTAACATTAATCACACCTAAGACAGTACAACCTTAAAAGCCCCACAGTCCTTAAAAATGTCCAAACCCTTTAAAAGTTCAGTCCGTTAAAAGTCTCTTAACTGTGGGCTGCTGTAAAATCCAAAAACAAATACTGTTCTTATTTCAAGGGGAAGAATCAGGCACACTTCAAACAAACCTACGTCCAGCAAGTTAGCTCAAGGCTGGACACCTGGGAATCACTCACGATATTCTGGGTTCCAAAAGGGTTTCGGCAGCTCCCCTCCTCTGACTCTACTGTCCTTGGCACACACAGGTCATCTCGCAGTCCCAGGCCAACTCCATTCCCACCTGATGCTGCTCTTGTGGTCTGTCCCATGGTCCCTGGCATCTCCAAAAATCTGGGGTCGCCACTGAAACTGATGCAGCACCTTCACCAATTGGTCTCTCTCTGACTTCTCCTTGTGCAAAGCCTCAGCTCTCTCCATGACCCTGTGCTGGATAGCTTTAGTGTCAACTTGACACACCTGGGTGCGGGAGCCTCAATTGGGGAATTGGCTCCATTGGACTGACCTGTGGCTACATCTGTGGAGTAGTAGTATCGTCTTGATGGTCGAGCCAGTGTGGGAGGGCTCCAGCCCACAATGGAGTGGTGCCACCCTGGGCAGGTTGTTTGTGTACCGTATAAGAAAAGGCGGGCTTGGTATGAGCCAGGGGAGCAAGCCAAGTGAACAGCATTCCTCCATCCTGTGCTTCAGCTCCTGCCCCAGGTTCCTGCCTTGATTCCTGCCTTGGGCTCCCTAAGTGCTGAAATGTGAACCCCCAGGAGATGTAAGCTGAAGCAACCCTTTTCCTGCCCAAGTTGGCTGTCAGTCAGAGTGTTTTGTCACAGCAAGGAAGACAACTAGGACAGAAATTGGTACCAAAAAAGTTGGGTATTGCTGTAACAGACCTGAACTTGGTGTTTTGGGGGAAGGATTGTGGAGGCGTTTGGAACTTTGGCTGGGAAGATCATTGAATTAAAGATCGTTGCTGTGGAGCTTGGAGCAGTTTTGCTGAAGGGATTGTAGAAGATGGAGGCCTCGCCTTTTGAAGTTTCTAGTTCCAAAGGGGAGCAGAGATCATCAGGACTGTTAATCTGTGGGTTCTGGTCAGTGGGGCTGAAGAGCTAGCTGTAAGTAACAAGAGACCAGAACCTGAAGTGGAAATTCTTTGTTGTACTGGGGACATTGATGCTGGTTAGCTGGGGATGAAAAATCAGCTGTAAGTAGCAAGAAGGACCAGCATCACTGTGGTTGAACTCTTCTGGGAAGAATTTCTTCAGGGTCAGCACCAAGAAGCTGTGGCCAAGAAGGGGCCTGAGCCTCCAAGTCAAGCCAGAAGCTAGGACTTGGTAATGTGTAAAGAGTCTCCTATATGGTTCTGGTGTTGAATGTTGAAATTTGAGGGGGTCACAGAGAGCAGCCGAGGCTTGGCACTGTGACAAGTCAGGAAAGGACCATTGGTGGAAGACTGCACCTCAGTTGCAGTGAAAGACCCCGGATTGCAGGGGTCATGGAGAGAAGGCTGCGGCTATGCACCAGGAGAGGTCAGAAGAGGGATCCAGATTGGTAAGTGCAGCATCAGTTTCAGTGGCATAACCAGGCTTTTTGGAGATGCCAGGACCATGGGACAAACACCAAGAGCAGCAGCCGGTGTGGAATGGCATCGGGCTGGGCCTGCGAGATGAGCTGTGTGTGCCACAGATGGCAGGCAGAGAGGGGGAGCTGCCACAAACCCTTTGGAGCCCAGACGATCATTAGTGAATCCCAGATGTCCAACATGAGCTACTTTGCTGGACTTATGTTTTGTTTGAGAGTGCCTTGATTCTTCCCTTTGAAATAAGACAGTATTGTTTGGTATTTTACAGCAGCCCACAGTTTAAGAGACTTTTACTGGACCGACACTTTTAAGTGTTTGGAATTCTAAGGACTGTGAGGCTTTTAAGGTTGTTACTGTCTTAGGCTTGATTAATGTTACATCCTACTTTGGGGATAAGAACTGGAAAGGTGTGGTTTAAAGTGATGTATTTGTTTGTCAAGTTGACAAGGACGGTCAGCTTATGCTGGATAGTTTTAGTTGTTACCTTGACACACCTGGGTTGCAGGGAGCCTCAATTGGGTAATTGGCTCCATTGGATTGACCTGTGCCCACATCTGTGGAATATTTTCTGGATTTGTCGAGCCGTGTGGGAGCGGGCTCATCCCACAATGAGTCTGGTGCCACACTTGGGCAGGTTGTTGTGTACGTATAAGAAGGCAGGCTGGGCATGAGCCAGGGGAGCAAGCCAGTAACAGCATTCCTCCCTGGCCTTGTGCTTCAGCTCCTGCCTCCCTGTTCCTGCCTTGAAGTTCTGCCTGGGCTCCCTAAGTGATGACCTGTGACACAGGAGATGTAAGCTGAATAAACCCTTTCCTCCCCATTGGTGTCGGTCAGTAGTGTTTTGTCATAGCAGGAGCAAACTAGGGCAAACCCCCTGCCACATGGGTCTCCACTGCAACCAAGGTTGCACTTCCACCAATGGTCTTTCCTGACCTCTCACAGTGCAAAGCCCGGCTCTCTCTCTGTGACCCCCTCAATTTCAACACCAGAAAACCATTACAGTGAGACTCTTACACGTTTACCAAGTCCTGCTTCTGGCTCAAAATGGAGGCTCAGGCCTTCTGGATCACAGCTTCTGTGTGCCGACCTGAAGCAAGAAAAGAAATTCTTCCCAGAAGATTTTCACCACCGTGATGCTGGTCTCTTGTTACTGACCGCGATTTTTCAGCCCCAGCTAACCAGCATAAATAGTCCCAGTGAAGCCAAGGTTCACTGCAGGTTTATGGTTCTTGCTACTTACAGGCACTCCTTGAACTCTGTCATGTGTCAAATCAATAAATTTTATATAGCTGTATATTGTCCTGTTGCTTCTTTTTCTTTAGAGGACCCTGATACTCAAGTGATAAGACACCCATGACAGAGTAAAAGACAATATTGATAACACATATAGTCATTGAACGACTTGAAAGTACAGGATCCAGCCGGGCGTGGTGCGCACGCCTTTAATCCTCGCCACTGGGAGGCAGAGGCTGGTGGATCTTTGTGAGTTCCAGGCTACCTGGTTACAGAGTGAGTTCAGACCACTGGGGCTACAGGGAGACCCTGTCTCAAAAAGGACCAAAAAAAAAAAAAAAACAAAGAGAAAGTACAGGATCCAAAGAAAGAGTGCTGAAAGTCTGGGCAATAAACAGGGAACTCACTGGATGCAAACTCAAAAGGCTTAGACAGGCCCTCCATCAAAGACAATGTTCAAACAGCTAATAAACATACCAGGATTTGTTCAATTTCATCAGGAAAATAAAAGTAAGAGTGCAGTGGACCACTACAACATAGACCAGCCAAAATGAAAACCATGCAAGTGTCCACAAAAACACAAGGCTACTGCGACTCTGGTATAGTACCACCAACTGAAAACAACACCCCACCTGGCAAGCTGATAGCTTTAGTGCAAGCTGAAAATATACATACAGTAAGACGATTCAGTTCTACTCTTACATAGGTACCCAAAAGAATATATGCATATATATTCCAATAACACTACTAATACTATCGCGCAACCACTGTTCATTATAAACGCCAAACCTGAGCAAACCAATTCAACGTCTTATTTAACAATGGCAGACATAACTAAATCCAGTATGTCAATGAGAGGGAGTTAATTTTAACCACAAAAACACACAGGTAGATTTACCTTGTGAAACATCCATCATGCTGTACACACAATCTCATGCACAAGTCTATATGAATGGTAAATTTTAATTAAAAATAAATTTAAAAAAGAGAATGATGGTAGGAAAATACTAAAAGTCTGTTCTCGGTCACACAATTTTGATCTCAGCACTTGGAGGACGACAAGTTCAAAGCCAGCCTGGGCTACAGGAGACAGTCTCTCCACACTCTATCTGGAACGATCTCAGAGTCTGGAGTTGTAGATTCTTAACTAAGGCTTTGTGGGTTTTTACCAGAATGAGACTCCTCTGGCCCAGTACACCTCTGGCCTCAGGGTCCACAAAGCAGAGAGGCAGCTCCCTGGGAAGGCAATAAAGAAGCTTGAGAAGGAGAGGGCATTCTACCACAGGAGAGCTGGGAATGGCTGCAAGGGGTTTACAGATTACAGAGCTCTTCTATGCAGAGTCAGATTTCAACATGAGGGAGTCTGAAGATTGAGCTGAGCCTTGGAAAACAACCAGAAACAAGTCAGGGCAACAAAAAACTCAAAGAAGAACTCCCTCTAGAAAAATATGTAATTTGTTTAATGACAGATAATGAAAATAACCCAAAAGGCCAATAGTGGCTACTGCTGAGTCATTATCATTTCTATGCTATTCCAAAAACTCTGCAAACTCATGTGTTTGTTTTCTAACACTGAAGGTAAGAAGAGAAGTAGGTAAGAATGAGTGGCAAGCAGATAGTCCTAGACTCAAACCTTGGCTTCTTTGTGAGCCGTGTGATCCATGAAAGCCGTTCAGTTCCTAGGATGCTGACTTCACCCCTAGTTCTAACGTGAGCCCAAGGCTCCAGCACGGGCCGATCAGATTATGCTGTGCCACGGCCATGTGCTCAAAGTAAAGCCAGTTCTCACTAGTCCTCCCATCCTCTTAAGAAGATGATTTCTTTACTCTGTGCCTGCTGACACAGAGGGCTGTGTCAGGGCATAGCAGAGAGCCTGCAGAGGCTGCATAGACAAGAGATCCAAAGACAGCTTCCAGGTAAAATTGAATAGCGTGATCTAACCACACTGAAGAAAATAAGTGCCCTAGACTTTTTCAATTATGAATCAGCAAATGATTTTGATAAAAGCTGGCTTCATTCTTACTGTTATTTATGAGAAAGAGTTATAAACACTCATCAAGAAAAACAGCAGAGTGTGATGAATCACATCTGTAATCCCAGCACTTGGGAGGCAGCAGCATAGGATCAGATGTTCAAGGTCATCCTTGTATACCTATATACCACTCTATTCCCATCAGCAATAGCAGGATTTCCTGTTGCTCCATATCCTCACTAACACTTGGTATTATCAACCTAATTTTAGCTAGTCTAGTAGATATGAGCAGTAGCAGGATTTCCAGCTGCCCCATGTCCTCACCAACACTTGATATTATCAACCTAATTTTAGCTAGTCTAGTAGATATTCACAATAGCAGGATTCCCAGTTGCTCCATAGCCTCACCAACACTTGATAGTATCATCAACCTAATTTTAGCCAGTCTAGTAGATATTCACAATAGCAGGATTCCCAGTTGCTCCATATCCTCACCAACACTTGTTATTATCAACCTAATTTTATCTAGTCTAGTAGATATGTGTATGTTTCTATTTGCTTTTTCTAATGACTGATGTTAGCTTCTGTGCTTATTTGCTATCTATATTTTTCCATCTGTAAGTATGAGTACAAACATTTTGTGCTGGGGGGTTTGTATATAAGAATGTATTGCCTGCATGTGTGTAAGTGTACCTGTGTTGTGCAATGCCCATGGAGGTCCAAAGAAGGCATTGGATCCCCTGGAATTGGAGTTACAGATGGTTATTGGCCACCATGTGGGTGCTGGGACTCAAACTCAGGTCATCTGCAAGAGCAGATGGTGCTCTTAATAGCTGAGCCATCTCTCCAGCCCACATTTTCTTGTTTTTATGAGGTTATTCACTTTTTATTCCTGAGTTGTAAAGTTTTTAAATGTGTATTCTGGATTCAAGTATCAGATATGTATTTGGTAACTATTATTCCCCAACCTGTCACTTGCTTTTTTGTTTTCTTGGTAGATTTATGTGGGTAAGAAGGCAAGATTATCAGCAAAGAAATCACCAGGCTAGGTGAGAATGAGCTCTGTGTGTCTACATGTTGGCAGAGGCCAGCCTACCCATACTAGGCATGTGGGCGGCCATGCAAGTAGATGGTAAATGTGGCCGGGTCGGGAGGACACACACTCTGTGGCAGGCAGCTGTGACGGACTGAGTACAAGCAGTGGGAGCTAGAGAGCATTCTTTGATAAAGATGGTTGCTCTCTTTGGCAGAACATAGAAGACAGAGAGGGGAAAGCAAGAGAGGCCGAGAGGCCTATAAGCCTCAAAGCTGTTAGGGAGCTGAAGGGTAGGAGAGTGCGGACAAGAGTGCGGACGGTTATCCTGACAGCAGGAAGTGTGGGAATGATGTAATGATGGAGGGGGGGGGTTCTTGTCTTGTTTTTGTCTTTTTGAGACAGGGTCTTCCTTTAGTCCCAGCTGGCCTGGAGCGTGCTGTGTAGACCAGACTGGTCTTGAACTCATGAAAATGATTAGAGAGAAAGGGCAATCAGATTGGAAAGCTGGCATAAGGATCCTGTGCTTTAGTGTCCTGCTAAGCCGGGTGTGGTGGTGCACGCCTTTAATCATAACATTGGGTAGGCAGAAGCAGGTGGATCTTTGTGCGTTCACGGCCAGCCTGGTCTTACAGAGTGAATTCCAGGGGACAGCTGGGCTACAGGGCGACCCTGTCTGAAAAGACCAAAAATAAATAAATAACTAAATAAATAATAAATAAATAACATCCATACATAAATACATAAATAAAATAAATAAATAAATAAATAAATAAATAAATAAATAAATAAAATGTTCTGCTAAATAGAAGAGACCCAGATGAGGAAGGAGCAATCAGCACAGAAAATGCATGCTGGGAAACTTAGGCCCAGACATGAGTGATGGTTTTACTAAGGTCACACAGCAAGTTGGCAGAAGACTCTGAGGCCACGTAGATCACAGGGTGGACCTCGCTCTCTCTGCCAGTTTCAGGCCTTGGAACTCTAAGGTCAAAGGTGCCTGATGAGAACCCCCAACACAAAGACCTGCTGGAAGTGAAGCCCGGTCTCCCCTCCTCTTTTGGCCTCTCTGCCCTGACACCCACCTCCTCCCCCAAGTTAAAGAAGAAACTGAACAATGACTAGTTCCCCGCATGACTTTTTCTCCACCCACTTTTTTCTTCTTTTATCCAACACGCTTGCCATCAACCAGTTTTAGGAGGTCAATCCACATTCTCCTTGCTGGGATAAATATCAAATTAGAACTACAGCAGGTAGCCATATGGTATATCTCAGAGTGCAGTGCTGAGGGATTGGGGGGGGGGGGGCAAACTGCCTAACAGCACCATTTTGTTTTGGTTTGAAAGAACAACTTCTTTGCAATGATCAGGTGTGTATGAAGACATCATGAGAACACAAAGCCACTGACCTCATGAAAATGATCAGAGAGAAAGGGCAATCAGATTGGAAAGCACATCCTATTGTGTTTGTGATGCTTTTGTTTCTGCAGAAAATTAAAGAAATAAAGACGTTCTGATGCCAACATGGCACAAAACGGAAATGTGTTAGAGTGGGTGTGGACTTGTTATCCCAACACTGCATGACCACTGTTCAAAATTCCTTACCATTCTTTTAAATTCAAAGGGCTGCATATTTATTACTGTGGGTGTCCCCCATACTATGTGACCTGTTGTTATATCACTGAGTCAGACTTAACAGAACAGCCTGTAAGGAGAGGGACTGTGTTCACAAACACAGTCTTCTATGTCTTCTATATAGGAATTTCTACAAAATTTCTCCCATAAAAACAAAAATTGTGGACGATAAGGGACAAGTGCTAGAAGCTTCTGACAGCTTTCTCTATGATCTGGAGAGTACTTGTTACCAGAAACACAAAGGTGGGGCCAGAGATGCTGGCAGCTGATCAGGTCCTGCCCTCACCATGTGCTACTGGGAGATTTCTGCAGCAAGTAAGAAGCATTACCAGGGGCAGCAGATGCTGCCAGCAGGGGCTGCAAGAGAGAACACAGCTTGCTGGGGCATCTGTGGCAGCCTTCGTCACTGCTTCACACCAGGGCAAACCCACGCAGCTGCCCAGGGCTCCACACTGTCTTGTACCTTCCCTTTGCCCTACTTCTCAAGGACACATGTGTTTGTTCTTCATCACTGACTCCCACTTAGCAGCAGCAGAAGCAGTCAAAGCAAAGGAGCACAGAAGACGGCTCGGCAGAGTGCTTTGCAGGTAGATAAACCGGTAAAGCAAGGATGAGGGGGTGGGTGCCGAGTCAGCGAACCATCGAACAGGCTGGACAGCACTGAGAGTCATCAGAAACCAGGAAAAACCATACATACACCAGACACCACATACCACACACTACACCACACACACAGTACCCACACATCACCAAACACACACACCACACACACATCCCCCCCCCACCACCACACAACACACATGCACTCTGTCATTGAGAGGCACTGTCCCATCTAATCTCCCCAACATTCCCTGTGATTGGCACCACAACACCACTAGAAAACTGAGGGTCAAAGGCCCCAGAGACTTGTCCATTAAGTCACTCTGAGATGCACCTCAGACTGTGACATTTCCCAGGGAAGCTAGGATGGAAATATTCACACTATCTGGCCTTGGATACACCCTCCCTCAGGAAAAGCCAAAAGCTTATGGAGAACAACGTAGGGAAGACAGCACGGAGCATTCTGACAGAAGTAAACAGGAGGCTGAGTCCTGGGAAACAGCGATTCCAGGGGCCAACCAGTTACCAACGGCCAAAAAAATAAAAATAAAAATAATGGGAAAGCATAAAATAATTGGACGACAGTGTCATAGAGCTTTGTGGACATCTTCAGTACCAGTTTCTTTGCTTTGCACTATAGAACTATGTTCTAATGTGCTTCTGTTCAACAGCAGGACAGCAGCTCCCAGCCAAGCTGGGATCAGAGGGAAGGAGTGGAGTTCCCTCATTCACTTCCACCAGTGGCTCTCAGCCTCAACTTTGTAGATGACCAAACAGAACACAAAAATGAGATGTGCCAGGGTCACAGGAAAATCAAACTATGCCTGATCTTTATTGTGCTGGGCTGTCTTCTGTGTTTAACATATAGACAAGTCCCACACGACCCTATCGCACCTGAAACTTTTATTTATTTAAAAATCTACAGGTGAAACTAAAACCCAGAGAGGCCAAGTAAGTTACTCAAGGTAAGTAAAAGAACCTCGATCAGATCAAGCACAGACCCTTTGGTCTAAAGCCCAGGTGGTTGCCTACCCGAGATAAACAGAATCAGATCTGGAGCCCAAGTTCCTGACCCCCAGGCCAGTGATCCGGCATGCCTCTAAGCTGTGCCTGCTCCCCATAAAGTACAAGGACAAGAGGACTTAGGGGAAAGGTTTGAAAAGTTAATAAACCCAGAAATTTGGTTATGTTCAGTGTTTGGGGCTCTTTGGGGTTCGTCTGCCTGTAGCATTTGGCAGGGGTGGCTCCTGTCTGTGAGCCACTCCCTGATGCAGGTGTCAAAATGTTGAGGCCAGGATCACTTTAAGAATCTCGAATGCAGGCAGATCTTTGTGAGTTCAAGGCCAGCCTGATCTACAGAGTGAGTCCCAGGACAGCTGGGACTACAGGGAGACACTGTCTCGAAAAAGACCAAAAAAAAAAAAAAAAAAAAAAAAAAGAATCTCGAATGCCTCCTATGAGCCCCTATGAGCCCAGCTCACAAGACCACGGAGGAAAGTGATCAGACAGAAGGGAAGCCCTCAGCCTCAGGGAGGGTCTGAGCCGTGCTCACAGGAACCATAGTGGTGCTCCAGGAAGACTCATGACCCTAACAAGTGTCAGGAACGATGCCTTCAAGCAGATCTCCTCCCTGAGGCCATCCCTATACCCCTAGAGCCACCAGTCCCCCTGACAAATGTCCTATAAAAGACCACAGGGTCCCACTTGGTTCTGCTCCGAAAAGCAACAGCAGCTTCTTCGCGACCAACCCTCCTGGTTTGCTGGGACAGCCGGGGTTTGGGAGCTGACTACAGCTTCCCAGGAAAGCCCTCGGCACTCTGCAAACCAGGAAGGCTGGTCACCACGTGTCCAGATGCTGGACGGCTTCTTTGGACAACTTTCCATGACCTCAACAGGTCAAAAACAGGTAGGAGGCAGGAAATCACTTGCGTTTCCTCAACAGCAGCAGAGCTAACGAAAATAGCACAATGATGAGGCCAAATTTATGACCACCCGTAGGCCACAGAGGAACTCACTGTGGAGCCTTCTTCCTGGCCCAGGGAATGCTGGGAAGAAAGGAAGGAAGGGCTTAGTCATACCCTAGCTGTGGCCGCCAAGAGCAGGCCTCGCTCCCCCTCTGCAAAGCACAGACTCAGCATACAGAGCCCAAACCTTTTACTCAGGAAAAGTAGATGTTTCCCAAACTTCTCTCTCTTATTGCACCCAGAATGAATGACAAATACCAAACTAGAGCCAGAGTAAAGGAGGCAAGAAAGTACCACCAACTTCCAATGTTGGGAAAGGCAGCTTCGCCAATCCACCAGCTCCCTGAGCCTTCCCGGGACCAGCCAGCTTGGCTACACCCCAGGCCACAGTCCCTCAGGAAACTCACCTGGGCCCCAGGGCAGACTCCGCTCCCCAGGGATACAGAAGCAGCCACCCATGTGTGCACCATCCTCCCCGGGCCAAGGCCCCTGGGAACAACAGTCAGAGGAATCTTGGGAGCCTCCCATCAGTGGCCCGCCTCCCGCCTCCTCCCTGGCACACGAGGGACCCAAGGCTGCTCAATACACAATGCAGCCTTTGATATCCGGAGGCCGAGAGGATGGGCGGGGCCGCCCTGCCTGCCTGATAGTCCCAGCATGGTCAGGCCTCAGCTTGGGGAGCGTCTCCTCCCTGCCTCTCTGCAGATTGCTTCATGCCTATCAGGCTGTGGCACATTCTTCGAATTCTAAGGTCCAGATACACAGTTTGGCTCTTGTGAGGGCCTCCAGGGCAGAGGAGGGCAGAGAGCATCCAAGGAATCGAGGCTGTTTCTTCTTGTTCTTGGTCTCCCCCAGATGGACCTAGGCTGTTTGTTCTTATTCTTGGTCTCCCCCAGATGGACCTAGGCTGTTTCTTCTTGTTCTTGATCTCGCCCAGATGGACCTAGGCTGTTTCTTCTTGTTCTTGGTCTCCCCCAGATGGACCTAGGCTGTTTGTTCTTATTCTTGGTCTCCCCCAGATGGACCTAGGCTGTTTGTTCTTGTTCTTGATCTCGCCCAGATGGACCTAGGCTGTTTGTTCTTGTTCTTGGTCTCGCCCAGATGGACCTAGGCTGTTTGTTCTTGTTCTTGGTCTCGCCCAGATGGACCTAGGCTGTTTGTTCTTGTTCTTGGTCTCCCCCAGATGGATCTAGGCTGTTTGTTCTTGTTCTTGGTCTCGCCCAGATGGACCTAGGCTGTTTGTTCTTGTTCTTGGTCTCGCCCAGATGGACCTAGGCTGTTTGTTCTTGTTCTTGGTCTCGCCCAGATGGACCTAGGCTGTTTGTTCTTGTTCTTGGTCTCGCCCAGATGGACCTAGGCTGTTTGTTCTTGTTCTTGGTCTCGCCCAGATGGACCTAGGCTGTTTGTTCTTGTTCTTGGTCTCGCCCAGATGGACCTAGGCTGTTTGTTCTTGTTCTTGGTCTCGCCCAGATGGACCTAGGCTGTTTGTTCTTGTTCTTGGTCTCGCCCAGATGGACCTAGGCTGTTTGTTCTTGTTCTTGGTCTCGCCCAGATGGACCTAGGCTGTTTGTTCTTGTTCTTGGTCTCGCCCAGATGGACCTAGGCTGTTTGTTCTTGTTCTTGGTCTCGCCCAGATGGACCTAGGCTGTTTGTTCTTGTTCTTGGTCTCGCCCAGATGGACCTAGGCTGTTTGTTCTTGTTCTTGGTCTCGCCCAGATGGACCTAGGCTGTTTGTTCTTGTTCTTGGTCTCGCCCAGATGGACCTAGGCTGTTTGTTCTTGTTCTTGGTCTCCCCCAGATGGACCTAGGCTGTTTGTTCTTGTTCTTGGTCTCGCCCAGATGGACCTAGGCTGTTTGTTCTTGTTCTTGGTCTCGCCCAGATGGACCTAGGCTGTTTGTTCTTGTTCTTGGTCTCGCCCAGATGGACCTAGGCTGTTTGTTCTTGTTCTTGGTCTCGCCCAGATGGACCTAGGCTGTTTGTTCTTGTTCTTGGTCTCGCCCAGATGGACCTAGGCTGTTTGTTCTTGTTCTTGGTCTCGCCCAGATGGACCTAGGCTGTTTGTTCTTGTTCTTGGTCTCGCCCAGATGGACCTAGGCTGTTTGTTCTTGTTCTTGGTCTCGCCCAGATGGACCTAGGCTGTTTGTTCTTGTTCTTGGTCTCGCCCAGATGGACCTAGGCTGTTTGTTCTTGTTCTTGGTCTCGCCCAGATGGACCTAGGCTGTTTGTTCTTGTTCTTGGTCTCGCCCAGATGGACCTAGGCTGTTTGTTCTTGTTCTTGGTCTCGCCCAGATGGACCTAGGCTGTTTGTTCTTGTTCTTGGTCTCGCCCAGATGGACCTAGGCTGTTTGTTCTTGTTCTTGGTCTCGCCCAGATGGATCTAGGCTGTTTGTTCTTGTTCTTGGTCTCGCCCAGATGGACCTAGGCTGTTTGTTCTTGTTCTTGGTCTCGCCCAGATGGACCTAGGCTGTTTGTTCTTGTTCTTGGTCTCGCCCAGATGGACCTAGGCTGTTTGTTCTTGTTCTTGGTCTCGCCCAGATGGACCTAGGCTGTTTGTTCTTGTTCTTGGTCTCGCCCAGATGGATCTAGGCTGTTTGTTCTTGTTCTTGGTCTCGCCCAGATGGACCTAGGCTGTTTGTTCTTGTTCTTGGTCTCGCCCAGATGGACCTAGGCTGTTTGTTCTTGTTCTTGGTCTCGCCCAGATGGACCTAGGCTGTTTGTTCTTGTTCTTGGTCTCCCCCAGATGGACCTAGGCTGTTTGTTCTTGTTCTTGGTCTCGCCCAGATGGACCTAGGCTGTTTGTTCTTGTTCTTGGTCTCGCCCAGATGGACCTAGGCTGTTTGTTCTTGTTCTTGGTCTCGCCCAGATGGACCTAGGCTGTTTGTTCTTGTTCTTGGTCTCGCCCAGATGGACCTAGGCTGTTTGTTCTTGTTCTTGGTCTCGCCCAGATGGACCTAGGCTGTTTGTTCTTGTTCTTGGTCTCGCCCAGATGGACCTAGGCTGTTTGTTCTTGTTCTTGGTCTCGCCCAGATGGACCTAGGCTGTTTGTTCTTGTTCTTGGTCTCGCCCAGATGGACCTAGGCTGTTTGTTCTTGTTCTTGGTCTCGCCCAGATGGACCTAGGCTGTTTGTTCTTGTTCTTGGTCTCGCCCAGATGGACCTAGGCTGTTTGTTCTTGTTCTTGGTCTCGCCCAGATGGACCTAGGCTGTTTGTTCTTGTTCTTGGTCTCGCCCAGATGGACCTAGGCTGTTTGTTCTTGTTCTTGGTCTCGCCCAGATGGACCTAGGCTGTTTGTTCTTGTTCTTGGTCTCGCCCAGATGGACCTAGGCTGTTTGTTCTTGTTCTTGGTCTCGCCCAGATGGACCTAGGCTGTTTGTTCTTGTTCTTGGTCTCGCCCAGATGGACCTAGGCTGTTTGTTCTTGTTCTTGGTCTCCCCCAGATGGATCTAGGCTGTTTGTTCTTGTTCTTGGTCTCGCCCAGATGGACCTAGGCTGTTTGTTCTTGTTCTTGGTCTCCCCCAGATGGATCTAGGCTGTTTGTTCTTGTTCTTGGTCTCGCCCAGATGGACCTAGGCTGTTTGTTCTTGTTCTTGGTCTCGCCCAGATGGACCTAGGCTGTTTGTTCTTGTTCTTGGTCTCCCCCAGATGGATCTAGGCTGTTTGTTCTTGTTCTTGGTCTCGCCCAGATGGACCTAGGCTGTTTGTTCTTGTTCTTGGTCTCGCCCAGATGGACCTAGGCTGTTTGTTCTTGTTCTTGGTCTCGCCCAGATGGACCTAGGCTGTTTGTTCTTGTTCTTGGTCTCCCCCAGATGGATCTAGGCTGTTTGTTCTTGTTCTTGGTCTCGCCCAGATGGACCTAGGCTGTTTGTTCTTGTTCTTGGTCTCGCCCAGATGGACCTAGGCTGTTTGTTCTTGTTCTTGGTCTCGCCCAGATGGACCTAGGCTGTTTGTTCTTGTTCTTGGTCTCGCCCAGATGGACCTAGGCTGTTTGTTCTTGTTCTTGGTCTCGCCCAGATGGACCTAGGCTGTTTGTTCTTGTTCTTGGTCTCGCCCAGATGGACCTAGGCTGTTTGTTCTTGTTCTTGGTCTCCCCCAGATGGACCTAGGCTGTTTCTTCTTGTTCTTGGTCTCCCCCAGATGGACCTAGGCTGTTTGTTCTTGTTCTTGGTCTCGCCCAGATGGACCTAGCCCTTGCAGACACCCCTGCAGGCTTTTGGAAAGTGAGCCCACCCAGCCTCTGCAAACACCTCCCTGGCTGTTCTGTAAAACTGGAGCTGTGTGTGCAGCATCTTTTAGCATCAGTGAGCCAGACCTGGCTGGTAAATAGTACTGAACATGCAAGTCTCCAGCCTGGGAACCCCAAAGTTCTGGTGGGAGGGAATCCAGGAAGTCACCTGGTCCACCCAGCACTTTATGGATAAAGGGCTGAGCAGGTAGGTTATGCATGAAGAACTGGTCCCAGTAGACAAGCCTCTTCTGTTTCAGATGGGCACTGATACAGGGGAATGAACGTAGATGACACAGGAGGCTGAATCTCTGAAAATCTGAGAGATCGCTTACAACATGCTGCATGCCTACAAGGCCACTCAGAGGCTACGCTGCTCTAAAAAGCTTCAGGATCACTGGTCATCGACCTCCTGTCCTGCCCAAGGACAAGGAGGCACTTCCGGAAAGAGCCAGGGTCTGAGCCGGCTTGCGCCATGGGCTGGAGCCTGGCCTTGCGTGTCTCGGCATCTTCAGAGGGGCCAGGATCAGGAGCAGGTTATTTTCTGGGAGGAGCACTGGGTGACAGTGTGAAGGACAGGGGCAGGAGCGCTGGGTGACAGTGTGAAGGACAGGGCAGAGCCCACAGCACAGACGGGCTCAGCCTAGGGGCACGTGGGCTTTCCAGCAAGCCTCTGCTCCAGCAACAAAGACTGTGCCATCTAGTTGCAGTGTCAACTGGTCCTGAGTCAGTTAGGGACTGTTTGCCATGAGCCAGGCACTCATTACATGTTACTTAAGCCTTTTCTTTTTAGTAAGTGAGAAAATGGGTGAAGAGGGCATTGAATTTGCCAACTCTGTACCCCCATTACTTAGTTCCCTCTAGTCGATTCCACAGTTCTTAAATATCACTTCTCTGATATAATATCCCCCTACCATTATCAGGACATAGTGAGGTATTCTTTCTAAGACCTCAGGACAAGCCATGGATGTTAGAAGGCACAAGAGAGAAGGCGGGTTGGGGATGGCAGGGGCTCAGAGAGACATGATCCCTTGATGCATGCCACCTTCCAGAGTGGGTGCCTTCTCCATGTACAGCTGTTTAAAGTATCTGCATCCCATGATTTGTGCCATGCCCTCCCCTCACTAAAGCCCAAGACAAATAAGCATGCCTCTTACCACCCAAGATGAAAGAAAAGTGTTCTTTAGAAAGCAATCACTCACTCAAAGACTCAGAGAAGTACCTGAAAACTAGACAGTGAAGACAAACCATGCTCTAACCTCTGTATACAAATGGACATCACTTCTCCCAAACCTATCTGTATGCAGCTCTTGTACAGGGGCCACAACAACCAGAAATGATGAGGGACCAAGACCCACATCGGTTGTCCCAGAGGACAGACTGAGACAGCTGCTCAGGATGCACGTTTGGCAGGCCTGAAATCAGTGCCCATGCTTCATGAAGTCCCTGCTTCCCTTGAGGTGCAAAACCCTAGGATCTGCTTATGATCTGCTAGTTGAATTTATCAGAATAAAGGAATTTCTAGCAGGAACAGAGGTCTTGAGGCAGGAGCCTTGCTCACATTGTAAAGGAAGGACAAGAGGCTAGATGGGATTTGTGGATGAGCTCAGAGCACAGCAGCAGGCCAGACTCTAGAACCCTCCATATATGAGCCTCAGCTAGCCATAGGCTCCTGAGGGCAAGCAGCCAGGGCTCAGCATTGCTAACCTGGGCCATCAGGCAGAGTTGGTACATTCAATGCATTTTTTTGACATGATACTTTCTTTTCTTTTTTTCTTTTTCCTTTTTGTTTCCACAAGCTGAGAACAAACCCAGGCAGGTACTCTACTACTGAGTATACTCCCAGTCCAATTTATCAGATATTTTTATTTTTTTTTTATTTTCTGTATATGAGTGTATTGCTTGCATGTAAGTGCACCCTGTAGTGCCCACAGAAGTCAGAAGAGGGTATCAGATCTCTTGTAACTGGAGTTATAATGGTTGTTAGCTCCTGAGAACCGAACCCAGGTCCTCTGCAAAAGGACCCGAGCCATCTCTCCAGGCCCCAGTTTATTGTATTTTTATCTTACATTGAGTTTCCTGAGCTCCACTTCCACCCTAAATTACTTCACAACCACATGTGGACTAGTGTTCAGCCAAACACCTGGCATCACGGCCTATATTAGTTGACACATAAAATTTCCAACAAGAGTCAGATCTTTCCTTTGTTCTGGGATTATCTGATACTCCCCAGAGGGTTTTGTTAGGGGATCTGGTCCAGAGATGCTGTCTCAAGAGGTTCCTTTGGCCTCCCCAGCTACCTCATCCCTCCCCTGGTCTCTCTCTCTCTCTCTCTCTCTCTCTCTCTCTCTCTCTCTTCCTCTCTCTTTCTCTCTCTCTTCCTCTCTTTCTCTTTCTCTCTCTCAACGAAGCTCCTCTCTAAGCTTTCAAGGGAAGTCTCTCTCTCTCTCTCTCTCTCTCTCTCCCCGTTTGAGGCCCTATCACATTTCCATATCTCAAACACCTTATTGTTTCTGTTTAATACTCCCCCTCCCACACCGAGGCTGGGTCTCCGCCCTGAAGCCTTCTCCATCTCCTAAACCTCCGAGGGAATTGTGCTGGCTTTCTTTGCAGATTGACTCCTGCCATTTTATCTCTGTTAAATTTAACAGATACTTTTTAGTGGTTTCCCTCAACAGCTAGAGTAACAGTCTGGTTACCTATTGATACATTGGACCCTGGAGAAAAGCTGTGGGAGAGGTTGGCTTTCTACCTGTGAAGCTCAAGAGCCCTTGATAGACACATCTAAGCAGAGATAGGAGGAGCCAGGAGTTCATAGAGGTCTGGCCAGCCAAAAGAAGAAGCTTGACCATTGTTAGCAGGGAGGTGCTTAAAGTCACAGGGCTTAAGAGAGTTCTAGGAGAGTGCTAGGGCCCTAGAATTCAGAGAAAACACAGAGATTAAGCCATGTAAGCATAGTGATTGTCACAGGAGAAAGAAAGGAGGGGCCATGAGAGGATGAACTTGCTACCTCTGCATCAGGCAACCCACCAGATCAATGTACCAATCAGTCAACAGGGATGTGGGTGAGAACCTACCGCTGGCTGCCTCATTGGAGAGAGAAGATACACTCTTGACTGCGGAGGGCTCAGGAGTATGAAAGAGAAGGAGGAAGCACTTCAGAGTTCCAGGCCAGCCTGTGGCTACAGGGAAATGCAGCCACAAATCACTCATTTCAAAGTCATCATCATCTAGTATTGAACTCCTTGATATCTATAGTTTCATGGTGGAGAGCTGGTCTTCTTTAAGGAATGATGCTAGAGCAGACCTTCTAACTGTTCCTGGTGTCTGGCCGTTCTGCTCCCTGCCTAGTTAGGAGAACATGAGGAGAAGTAAAGCTTGGGTGTCCCAAGAGCCAGTTTCAGGGGAACTGGTGTCCTTGGCACAAGCTCTTTCTCTCCCGGCAGAGTCCTATGGCAACGACCCTGATATTGAGATGGCTTGGGCCATGAGAGCAATGCAGCATGCTGAAGTCTATTACAGACTGATTTCATCAGTTGACCCACAATTCCTGAAACTCACCAAAGTAGATGACCTAATCTACTCTGAGTTCCGGCAAAATTTTGAGGAACTCAAGATAGTTGTATTGGATCCAGAAGAACTCAAATCAGAATCAGCTAAAGAGAAGTGGAGGCCATTTTGCTTAAAATTTGAAGGGATTGTAGAAGACTATAACCATGGTACTTTGCTGCGACTGGATTGTTCCCAAGGCTACACTGAGGAGAATACCATCTCTGCTCCTAGGGTTCAGTTTCTTGCAATAGAAATTGCTCGGAACCGAGAAGGCTAAAACAAAGCTGTTTCCCTCAGTGTTGAGGATAAAGAGGGAGAGAAAGGAGCTGACAAGAAAGAAGAGAAATCTGAGAATAGAGCTGATAATGGAGGAGAGGAAAAGGAAGAAGTCAACAAAGAAGTAGAAAACTAACCAAAGAGGAGAGAAAGAAGGCCAAGAAGCATATGACTCAGCTGAGCTCATAAGTATGAAAGTGCTACCTGCACAGGCCCCTTTGGTTGAATGGATGCCTTTGTGCAGTTTGGGGACTCAGCAGGATATCTTTCTAAATAATGATCTCTGTACGAAGTGGGTTGAAGATTGTTACGTGGAGTCTATAGGTTGTTTCTTGATATACTGCTTCTTGGCTTTCACTGTTGATAAGTAAGAAATTTTGTAAATAAATTTCTTTTGGTTTATTAAAAAAAAAAAAAAGGAATGATGCTAGATAGGTTGACCAGGCTCCAGTGGACAGACTCACACCAAGGAACATTTGAAAACACAAACTAGACTCAATAGGCCTTAACATATATGACAGAATGCATGAAATCTGTCAGGGGAGGTTATAGGAGGTGCAGATGGGGAGGGGTCCTAAATATGATCCACCTGTGTTGTATGAAGTGCACAAAATTTTGATAGAATTTTTTATGAGCTACAGATCTGGTGTCATAGATAGTGAGTGAAGCCGTCTGGGTGACAGGTGGCAGCTGACCCAGCCTTGGGGCCAGGGTCTGACAGGGAGAGGTAGGACACTGAGCTCTGACCAACCTCAGAAAGTTCCTGCTGTGCAGTAATCCAATATGAACAGTGTGAGAAAGATTGTGGGGAGAGAAGAAACAAAGAAAGAAAGGAAAGGCAGACAGCAGACTGTGGTAGCACTGGACGAGCACCCGACTCTCAGGATGCTGAGCAGGAGCACGGCGAGTTCCTGGCCAGCCTGGACTGGGCAGCAAGATTTTGTCTCAAAAAAAAAAAAGAGGATAAAATGGACCAGTGGGGTGGGAGAGGGGAGACAAGAGAGGGTGAAGGAGGTGCAGACACAAGCAAAGTGCATGACGCATGCGTGTGAAAATGCTGTAATGAGACACTCGTTATTTTGTCAGCTAACTTTAAATATTAAAACCTTTTTTACTAATTATAAAATTCCTTACTATAGAAAACCCAATGGAGCTGGAGAAATGTTCAGTGGTCAGAAGCCCTGGCTGCTCTCGCAGAGGACCCAGGTTCAGTTCCCAGCACCCACATGGCAACTAATTCCAGTTCCAGGGGATTCAGTACCCTTTTCTGTCCTCCAGGGATGCCACATGCATACGGTGCACTTACAGACATGCATGTAAGATGCTCATAAATATATAAATAGATCTTTTTTATTTTTATTTTTTATTTATTCTTGTATGTGTGTGAATGTACTGTCTGCATGTAGGTTTGTGCACCCATGTCGTGCAATGCCGCAGAGGTCAGAAGAGGGCGTCGGATTCCCCTGGAACTGGAGTTAAAGACGGTTCTCAGCTGCCATATGGGTGCTGGGGATCGAACCTGGGTCCTCCGCAAGAGAAGTCAGTGGTGCTCTTAACCACTAGGCCGTCTGTCCAGCCCATAAATAGATCTTTTTAAATAAATTAAGAGAAAAATATGAAATGACAGAAATCCATAAAAAGAAATAAATATCAGTACTTTCACCTCCTCCAAAAAATAACTCTGCAGAACTGGTGCATCTTCCTGTTCAGCTCTTTTGATCCTGCCTATATACTTTTTATAAAGTGGAATCATGTTTTGTACTTGGGCATTTTCCAGCCTTCCAGCATCGGAGTCCACTTTCCCTCATTTTTACTGACTGCATCAGAGTCCATAGTGCAGTGATGACACGATCTCACAGCTCTTCTCCTGGTGTTGAGCTGTCACTTAGCTTCTTTGTGTTTTGAAGGAGATTGTTTTTATTTTATTTTTATTGTAATAAAAAAACAGAAAGAGAGACCTGAGGAGCCCTCTGGTGGCAGCAACTGGGGTGACAGAGCTGCAACTCAAAGAGCACAGAAGATCACACAGGGTCAACTTGGGGGAGGACAGGAGAGACCCTCCCTCCAATCCCAGAGGAAGTATGGCCCTACTGACACCTTGATGTGAATTCCTGAGTCGAGAACTAAGAGACAATAAATCCTGCTGCTCTGAAGAGCCCAGCTTTGCTGTGTTTGTCAGGGTGGCACTTGGAGGCTAATGCAGAGCCAGGTCTCTTAGAGATAAGAGTCACTCAACCATGTGACTTGCTGAACTGGTATTTATTGAGCATTTACTATACATTTCTTGGCATTGACGTAAGTGGTGAGAGCACAGCAGAGAACAAAACAGACAAAATTCTCTCCTCCATGGAGTTTTGGGTCCACTGAGGCAGGGAAAGACAAGAAACTAACAGATTATACAGTGTCTCATGGTGGAAAGTGTTAGAGAAACAAGTAAAACTAAAGAGTGGCAGGGAGAGAACTGGTAACTGAGAAGGAGACAATAGCTGAATAAAGCCTGAAGACGAGGGAGACCAGGGCATCCTCAAGAAGACAGTGACTAGAAAAAGGGTGAGCCAGTGCAGAGGTCCTGACAGAGCCTGCCCAGCACGTCTGAAAAACAGCGGGTCGGGCGTGGTGGTGCAAGCCTTTAATCCTAGCACTTGGGAGGCAGAGGCAGGCGGATCTTTGTGAGTTCAAGGCCAGCCTAGTCTACAGAGTGAGTTCCAGGACAGCTGAGGCTACAGGGAGAGCCTGTCTCGAAAAGACCAAAAAAAATAGAAACAGCTAAGTACGGTGGAACTTGAGCAGTACAAGAAAGGAGCAGGAAGTAGAGGGTACATGTAGGGAGAAATAAAGAGAATATGGGGCTGCGGGGACAGCTCAGTGGGTAAGAGCACTTACTGCTAAGCAGGAGGACCCGAATTCAAAAACCCAGCACCCACATCAAAAGCCCAGCACTGTTAGGGGCGGGGCCAGAAGGATTTCCAGGCTTGCTGGCTCCCAAGCTGGCTTCTGGCTCAGTGGCGGACCCTATTTCAAGGGAATATGGTAGACGTAGAGCAGGATGCTCAACATCTCAACATCCTCCTCCAGCCTACATGCACCCAGAGGCATGCACCCACCCATGCATATAAAACACACACACACACACACACACACACACACACACACGCACGCACGCGCACACATGTGCGCACAGGCATACACACACACATGCATGCACACACACATGCACACGCACGTGTGCGTGCGCACACACACGCGCACTCATGCACATCTCCAGCCCATGTGGGGGGGGGTATGGTGGAATGCTTCCCCGCCATGCATGAAGCTTTGGGTTAGATCCTCAGTGCCACATTAAAGTGGCATGGTGGCACGCACCTATAATCCCAGCCCTAGAAAAGTAGAAGCAGGAGGATCGCATATTCAAGGTTATCTTCAGCTACACAACACAATCCAGGCCACGACCAAGCTGCAAGAAACCCTATCTCAAAACAAAACAAAACCAAAAAAAGGAAGAATTATTTACAAATACGTGGGTAAAGCTAAGACAAATTAGTGCCCCACCCCTACAAAAACAAGCAGACAGCATCCCCAGGCCTGAAGGTTCAAGAGGAGGGAATGAGTTTGGAGGGGGCCTATTGGAAACTAGCCAGCACAGCTGGGGGACAGGAAAAGAGGGAAGCCTAGCCAGTACCATGGATTGGAAGAGACCAGAGAGATATTTCCTCTCTGTCCTCCTGTGGACTGAATGTCTGGAGAATAATAGATAAGGGCTGTGCTGGGAAACCATCGCAGCCACCACCCCAGAAGAGTGGGTAGATTGGGTGGAGGGGGTGGAGATGGCTGAGAGAGGACCTTGAAGGATAAGGTGATTATTCAGCATGGATGGAGCAGTGGAAGAGGAAGTCAGAGAGGACAAGAGACCATTCTAGGCTTTTATCCTGAGTGGCTTGCTAGCCACGGAGTTTGGAGCAGAAGAGGGATGAAAAGGGTCTGATGATCTGAAAGAATCAGGCTGCTGAGTGGTGATCAGGGATGAGGTGAGCGGAGGGATGGTAGCTATGCAAAGGAAGGCTGTGAGCACCTTGAAGCCTGTGGACACATCCTCGGGTGCCTGAGGCGGGGTGTGGGAGAAGCCTGGGGCTTGGCAAGATATTGAGGCCGTGAACTGACAGGAATACAATTGTGTTTGGTAGTGAAAGAAATACACACTTGGTTTCCTGACACTAAACCCCGGAGCTAAATCCTCATGATCTCGAGAAATGTACTGAGCCTCTAAATCTGTTGGCATTTCCTCAGTGATGGAGAATCTTCTAGAGGCCACTCTTGCTGGGCCCCTAAAAGCCTTAGGTCATGGCTGGGTACTAGGGTTCTAATCTACATAATAGGGAAAAGAAGAGGCCTGCAGGAGGCACAGGCTAGATTGAATGGGGAGGGGTCAGGTTGAGTAAAGAAGTTTACTGTGCTCTACAAAGAATAGGCTGGGTGGTAAGTGGAACGCTCCACTCTGGCACGCAGGGACAAGGTCTCTACTGGAAATAAACGCTCAGGAGAACGTCAATACACGGAAGTATTGTAGACCGAGCAGAAAGTTGCACCTTCTCAATGGGGGAAAGTGGGAAATCATCAGGAAAGAGGTAGTGAGTGACTGGGAGACTTTCAAGGGTGGAGCTTCAACAGACAGAAGCAGGAAAAGAATCCCAGATGGAGATAGAGCTGCTTCCCATAAGGGCTGGGCTTAGCATTGGGCTGGTTTCAGGAGTAATCTCTCAGTTTCAATGTGCAGAGCTCATTGGATGCAGCCAGCCAGGGGCAGAGGGAGGGCTAGAGCAGAAGCCTCCTCACTTCCTGTTCTTCATGTACTGTCTACTTGCCCATCACATGTTATTGGCTGCTTTAAGAGCTGTGTTTGTGGTGGACCCTAATGACAATCAAAGCCCACTGTGCTCTTACACTGGAATCCTTACCCCACCTGTGGAATATTCTGTCAGTCATTTGCTCCCTTAGCCGACAGGGTAGAATGGAGCCATGCTGGAACCTAGGCAGTATGACCCCAAGGCCTGTGACCTTCCTACTCTGCTTCACTGTTTTATCAGAAAGACCCACCTAAGCATCTGTGAGGTGCAAGCCAGAAGCCAGCTGCACTACCAAGTGCCAAGCCACAAGCCAGGCATCAGCTCAGCTTTCTCTGTGCAACACCTCCAGAGGTCAGCTGAGGAGCTGGCAGCCACTCCAGGCTGCTGGGCAGGGTGGAGGTCATCAAGCTCTGGCTCCAACTTCGTACATATCAGCCCCACAAAAGCTGGGATGGAGGGCAGGCAAGCTAAGCTGTACCCCTCCAGGTGGATACTGACTTGCCTTCCACAGCAAGCAGCCCAGCCCGCCCCTCCCCTCCTCCTTCTCCAAACCCATGGGATGAGAAACTGAAGACCATGTTACTTGTTCTACATTTTTAGACTGTTTATATAACTCAAACCTATGAAATGTCTGGGAGTCAGAGGGGGCTCCCAGTGCCATGTGCATCCATGCAGCAAGCTAATGCCATGTACAACCCCACATCTTAAGAACAGGGTCCCTGAGGAGCAAGTGAGCAGGCTAGGGAAGGAGTGTATGTGTGTGTGTGTGTAT
>VZQC01012462.1:2331166-2365705 GCA_009823505.1 Rhizomys pruinosus | reverse complement strand
TCTGTGTGTCTGTGTGTCTGTGTGTCTGTGTGTGTGTATGTGTGTGTCTGTGTGTGTGTGTCTGTGTATCTATGTGTCTGTGTGTCTGTGTGCCTGTGTGTCTGTGTGTCTGTGTGTGTGTGTCTGTGTGTCTGTGTATCTGTGTGTCTGTGTGTCTGTGTGTGTGTGTCTGTGTGTCTGTGTATCTGTGTGTCTGTGTGTCTGTGTGTCTGTGTGTGTGTATGTGTGTGTCTGTGTGTCTGTGTGTGTGTGTGTCTGTGTGTGTGTGTCTGTGTGTCTGTGTGTCTGTGTGTCCGTGTGCCACATTCATGACCCCAGCCAGGGCTGACACTCCCTACCACTCCCAGTCAAAGGAACTTCTCTTTAGGTCAGTTCATTTTCCAGAGGAATTTAGGTCTCAGGCATCAGGCCCAGCAATTGGGCTAGGGAAGGGGAGCCTGCTGGCCAGTGAGTCCACCTGGCTGTCCTTCCCTGAGACATGCCCACACATGGGCACTGGCAGGCTGTGGGAGGAGGCTGGTGGCAGCATCACTGAAACAGTGAGATGAGGAGTGAGACTGCCCATCGAGGTGGGTGTGGCTGTTCAGCAGCGAGAAAGAAGTGTCTGGAGTCAAGGAAGGCATCTGAAAATATCACTATGCAATGCATGAAGCCAGTTGCCGTGTGTTGCAGGTAGGACTCTACTTACATAAACACACACAGAAACAACAGTCCTCCATGCACAGCTGTGTGAGTGCAGATCGGTTCATTCCCTCCATACCACATGTGTGCACTACTCAACCTCCTGAGCTGATGCCGGGTGGGGATGGGGGGCAGCAGGATTCACAGCTGGCAAGAGGGTGCCTCCCACAGCCAGGCAAAGAAATGGACCAAAGGGAGAAGAGGCACTGTCACATGCGTGTATGATCTTATGTGTTGCTGGAAGATTTCCAACCAGAATGTTTCATGACGGTCTTCATATTATAAATGTAAAGATTCATGAAAAAAAGAAAAGAGTAAAGATGGCTGATCACAAGTTCCTCTGGAGCAGAAGTCTGGGTGTCTCATCTCCCCAGCCATTGAAAGTCCTCCACTGGCCTGGCCGGGCAGATGCTGAGTACCACGGAGGAAAGATTCCACTCCCCAGTTTCAAATACTGACTTGGATGGAAGGAACTGCACTATCGAAGAGCTTTCCCATTACAGGTGTGAAAGTTCCCAGGAAAATCCTGCATCCTGGACTGACAAGGCAAGCCTGACCAACTGATTAAGACTGCAGTGACCGTGGAGGGTTTGGATGTTGCAGACCCAGAGTCTGTTCACAATTCATCTGGGGCCATCTCTAGCCCCTACACAGCCACTTTTTTTCCACCTCTGTTTCTGATTTAACATCTTGTGACTAACAGATTAATTAAAAAAAAAAAAACCTTTAGGAATGTATTAGTTTAACAAAGCCCTACCTGTCACCAACCAGAAGGCTGAATGCCATCAGATAATGTCTGACGCCTGTAGCCGAGCTTTCTCTTTTGCTCTATCTGCCAAGTTCTTAATATTTCCACCAATGTATTTGACTTTATTATGACTTTTCTTTGCTCTGTTACTATAAAAACTTCATGAAGCTGCTTCCATGCTGGAACATAGAATTGTGGGTAACCTGGATCTTTGTTCCCAGCCCATGGTCACTCATATTTGGCCCCAGAATAAACTGTCTTTTATCCTCTTTGAGACGAAAGTTGTGGTTGTGCATCAGCACAGGTGGATCCAAGTGACAGCTGATGTGCTGGCTTCGCAGAGGCCCCATCTGTAGGGGGTTTCAGCTCCCAGAAGGAGGCAACATTTTAGAACCAGGATCATCTACAGGGTTATATGCATGACCACCACCTTCTGCAAAGGTGGCCGTCCTCTAGAAATAACCAAACTCTTCATCCCTAACTTCCTAAGGGGGCAGGGGAGGCTTAGATCATTTGATATGCACTATATATTTTTTTGGTCTTTTTGAGACAGGGTCTCCCTGTAGCTCTGGCTGTCCTGGAACTCACTCTGTAGACCAGGCTGGCCTTGAACTTAGAGATCCCAGTACTTGGGAGGCCTTCCTCTGCCTCCCAAGTACTGGGATTAAAGGCATGCGCCACCACACCCAGCCTACTATATTTTCTATTAAAGGTTAAATAAAACAATTTAGCACATAGCAGAAATTTCAGGGTCAGCTCTTCTTGAAATCAGAATATATGCTTGTTTCATTTACCCCTCCAAACTGGGCAGCTCTGTATCAGCTAATCACATGAGAATGTGCGGCAGCCGAGAGCAGACATGGTGGTGTAAAGAACACAGGAACTGAAAAGAGTTCTACAAAGGAGTCTGGATGCAGAGGGAGGCTTGGAGCAGAAAGGGACGAAGAGCTGCATAGACCATGACCACAACACAGGATCGGGGGAGCACTGAGCAGCAGATGGGAGAACTCCAGAATCTGAGGGCCGCACAGCATAGAAGCTGCAGAAGGCAACGTCAGGATTATGAGCAATGGTGGAGAGCAGGAAGGAGCTGATGACCCTGTTGGGTGTGATAAGGAATGTGCTCACCAGTGAGAAAGGCAGGAACCAGAACTTAAAGTGGTGTCTGTTCAAGATGCTGTTACAGTTGTGCTATGATTTAGATAAGATTTTAATGTCACCCAAGGCACTGTGTGTCGAAACCCAATCCCCACTGTGAGGTAGAAGAAGCTGGGAATTGGTTCTAGAGGTCCGTTTGTAGACACATGCTTGAAGCTCTGGAATCAAGTCCCAGCATCACAGAAACCAGGTATAATGACACTGGCTTGTAATCCCAGGACTCAGGAAGTGAAGGAGGAGAATCAGAAGTTCAAGGTATCTTTATCTACATAGCTAATTCAAGGCCAGCCTAGGCCATATATGGCCCTGTCTCAAAAGAAAAAAAAAAAAAAGAATTTAGGAATTAGCTAAACTGTGGTGCTCAGAGGTTGAGCTTTTAGGAGTGATTCTTTTTTTAGTTCTACTGAATCTTGAAGATTTTTTTAATTTTTAAAAAATTTTAAAACTTCTTTATTATTATTTATTTATACATACATTTTTTATCAAATCTAGACCCGTGTCCCCCCCATCCCCCCACCCCTCCAGAGCCCATGCATTCTGCCAAACATGCTATTCATCTCTTTCTCAGTCTTTCTCAATATTCTCCATGGGGAAGTTGGTTGTTTTTAGCAGAAGTTCACTGTTTCAGTCATTTTGATGATTTTTTTAAAAGAGGGAGAGATCTGACAGACACTCGGACACACATGTCCTGCACCACCTCAGGGCTCTGTCAGCAAGGTGGTCGCTCTGTCAGCAAGGTGGTCTCTCAGTGTTATAAGTCCAAATAAACCTCTTCTCTTTACAAAGTACCCTTGGCCAGGCATTTCATTATACTAAGGAAAAATATGCATGACACTAAAACATTGAATAAAAATAAGCCTTTCAAAGCACTTCCTCCTCTAACAAGAACCTAGTTCCCTTTCTGAAGGCAATGCAAGTATGTATGTAAACATATACTGCATAGTCATTAGCAGGTTGGATATAATTTGCTTAGTGCTCCATGCTTGGGACAGGAATTATCCCACACTGTCAAAATGGGAATTCTGTTTAACTTCACTTGGAGCTGAGTCCTCAAATCAAGAGAGATAGAGCTCTCTGGAGAGACTGGAACCTGTCTTGCAGCAGCTGGAGGCAGCCACATAGGCTAATATCCCAAACAGAGAAGGAATGTTCCATCTTCCTCAAATCAAGGCAGGAGAGTGGTATCCTAGGGGCTCTCACTATGAAGTTTTCCAATGTCTAGAAATATTTCCCTCATTCATGTGAAAGTTGCTTATCTCGAAAAGTTCAAAATGAATGTCTAAACAAAAGGATTCTTTGCTCATGGTCCTTGAGAGGAAAAAGCCAAGATTCCCAGGTTAGCCCACTGAGACTCCATTCCAGGTCACTCTGCACCTGCCTGGTGGCTTCCGACTGTGCTAGTAGAACATTTCATGTCGTGAACTTCTTTATGCCCTCTAATTAGGCAGGGAATTCATCACTAAGAAGCTGGGCAAGGCGACGGGAATCTTGCAGAGAATGGTGAGGGACTACTACAAGTCGTTGTGCTACCCCAGCCTCAGACCCAAAGGCTGAGCAGCTTGGCCCACGGCAGGGACCTCCTAGGACCAGTTCCATTATGTACTGTAATGGACTTGCTCAGGTCACAGACACAACCACTCCACAAGGAGCTGCTATTATTATTCCCCACCTTGCAGATGAGAAATTTGCAGCTCTGGGAAGCAGAATACGTTTCCAAAGGTCACTCACTGACCACCCACTGGCAGAGCTAGATTCTAGACCCAGGAACGCCAGAGTCTCCCTGCTTACTTCTTTCCACAAAGATAATTCCAATGCACATTTACAAAAATCCTAGAATGGCAGAAAGTCTAATGACGGCCTGGGGCATTCATCCAACAGATGTTTATTAAGCAATGGCTACTGAGCCGGTACAACTCAGGAGAGACTTGTCCTTTCATCAAGGTGGTGGTACTCCAATACAGGGACATAAGCAGTAAAGCTAGGTGCACCCCCAGCATCTCGCGCACTGGTCCGGGTGCCCCATGATCCAGTTCAGGTCAAGGAAGCAGAGCAGCAGGGACCTGCCCAAGGCCGGATGGCACCTGTCAGCCCTGCCCTCAGCCCTCTTCCTGCAAAGCCAGTCTTTCCTTCTCAGCCCCTCCCAATGATAACTTCCCTTCTCTATAACTTGTCGAGCCCTCAGACCCAGGTCAGCACCCCGCACTGGTCCCAGGGAACAAGAGTGCCCTTCTTCCCCCAGGACCCCAGCACCCAGGCAGAAGCCCGGCAGGGCGGAGCCTCGGACACGCGCCGGCGCGTCCGGCAGGTGGCAGCAGCGAGCGGCCGCGCCCCCCGCGCTGCCAAGCCGCGAGCCCACATCATGGATGGCGAGCTCTCGGGTTTCGCCTGGCTCGCTGTGCCATCCCGGACCCCAGAGGACCAGCAGGATTCATGAGCCGCTCGCAGGGGCCGGGGCAGAGACCTCCGGCTCCAGACGCTGGCCGAGAGGTGGGTCCCGGGGCGAGTCGCTGCTCCGGAGGCCCGGCGGGGACGCGCTGCCCCCGCCCTGCCTCCCTGTGGTCCACACCCCCTTCGGGCTCCGCAGCCCTGTTAGCACAGAAGCTGCCTCTGTTGTGACTGCGTTGCTAATGACCTGCGTATGTGTGAATTTAGATGTGTAGTCTGTGAATGTAAAACTCAGTTTTTCAATGCGATATCCCGTCCATCTCATCTATATCAAAAGGCCGTGTCAAATAAAAGAGCAGCTGTTACTGTGGGTTAGGACTGCACATCTCTAGAGCGTCTTCCAACTTACTTTGAGTAGGTCTCCTACCGCTGTTCCACCCTTAGCTGTCTCCTGAGATGTCCCATGTGCTCTCGGCCATTGCTGAGCCCTAGCCCGTCTTCTATGGCTGACTCCTCCTTCCAGGCTTAGAACCAAAATAGTCTACCTTCAGATTCCTTGTCCCTACCCCATTTTCATTCCTTTCTTACATTTGCCATCCTGCCTTGTGATTTCGTATTTGTTTACTTGCTGTGTATTCTCCGGGAGGACCCAGAATTGTCCAGCAATTGTTCTACTTCTTTATGGCAGTTCTAGAATAGACAGATAACACACAGTAGACTCCAAATGAATATATATTAACTAAATAATATATTCATCTGTAGTAGGGACTAAGGACTGAACACACATACACTGGTGCTTGGCTGTATACTATTTCTTTATCTGGAACACCCTGTGTCAAAGAATTCTTCCTCCATGGCAGAAAGTGGAGAAAGGATCAAAGGCAACGTAATATTTAGTGCACAGGTTGAAAACCAAGCACTTCAAGGAACCTTGGACATCAGCAGGATCAATAGTCATCCTCTCACCAGCTCACAACTTAACCAGGCTGCCAAGCGGGAGGAGCCCTAGCCAGCTCATTAGCAGGGAACAGGGCTAAGCAGCTGCTGAGTAGGTGGCAGTGGGGACGAAAGCGTCTCTCCCTGTTTTGTCACAGCAAAGCTGTCTTTTATTCTGTATTATCCTGTTTATTATTCTTATGCCATACCTTGGGGAAAATTAGTAAATAAAAACTGAGAAAGGACTCTCGATACAGAAAATATATTTAATAAAGCAAGCACTAAAGACCTGGGGAGATCCGGACAGCAAGACAAGTTATGACCCGTCTAAACACTCAAGGAGCTGACTTTTGAATCGGATTCTCCTCAGGATCCAGTGACCACTGACCAAGCATGTCAGCCAAGAGACACCAGCCAAAGATTTACTGTTTTACAATATATGACATTGTATAAAGTGATAAAACTTTGCCGTATTTACTATAACACAGAATATCTGAGAAAGATGTTTTATAAAATTAGTAGTCACTCAATCAAAATGATGTCACCTTATTGCTAGTGTTTAAAGTTCGTATGAGCAATATCTTAGTCACCTGCTTAGCTAGTTTCTTAAGCGTCATAGGAAACACACTATAATACCAAGTGCTTGTCTTTGTAAGAATATGAGAACTGCAGCCGGGCATAGTTGCACATACCTTTAATCCTGGCACTCAGGAGGCAGAGGCAGGCAGAGCTCTGTGAGTTCAAGGCCAACCTGGTCTACATAGTGAGTTCCAGGACATCTGGGGCTACAGGGAGACCCTGTCTCAAAATGACCAAAAAAGAAAAAGAAGAAGAAGGAGGAGGAGGAGGAAGAGGAGGAGGATAGAGGATTGAGAGGAAGGTTGAGGCGGGTGGAGGAGGAAATGATCCCATATTAGAAAGTTATTCAAATGTTAACAAGCTGAATTCCCAAAGTAGACCACTTGAGGTGACATGCTTGAGATGTCTCATGGGAAAGAGAGTTTCTGTGCACCCACATAAAAACGTTCTGGTGATGCACGCTTTTTAATCCTAGCACTTGGGAGACAGAGGCAGGCAGATCCTTTGTGAGTTCAAGGCCAGCCTGGTCTACGAGTGATGTTCCAGGATAGCTGGGGACTACAGGGAGCCCTTTCTGTCTCAAAAAACCAAAAAAAAAAAAAAGAAGTTCTGGTGAGGCTGTGTTCCTGTAACTCCAGGATGTGAAGGCAGGGGGCAGAGACCAGGGAACCTCTTACTGGACTCCAGACTAGCCTGGCCAACCAAAAAACTTTCCAGGTCAATTGAGACCCTTTGGCTTCCGGAATACAGGGGGGGGGGGGGGAGTAAGCAATGCAAGAAAAACTAACCAGCACACTCTATTTGAGAAGCATGGGTGTACACACCAGCATCATTACATACTACAACACACACACACACACACACACACACACACACACGCGCACACACACACACACCCTGGTGCCCAGGGCTGCACCAGATGCCTCATCATCAAAGTCATTTTTATCAAAAGTTGTATCTTCATCATCATTACTGAAAAGATTCATTCATGGAGTAGACAAAGTCATCACCTCCTGCAGAGTCAGGGCAAGGCAAGCACATCTGCCTTGTAGGCAGTCTCCCTCCAGAGCTGCCTTGGGTCTCCACGGCTCAGTGTTGGGAGAGCAGCCTGCATTCTTAGCCAGCTGTATTTTCATGCAATGGCGGAGCCTCCTATATCACAGATTTGAATGATTTCAAAAATCACCTTTAGCTACATCTGAAGACTCCATGCCTCCATGCATAGTTTCTTAGTGCAGATCTCTCTCCATGTTCAGAGCAACTTTAAAAATTACAGCTGCTGTGTGCTGTGTACAAGACCTAGGGGAGCTCAAGCCAGACAAAATCCCAGCATAAAAGTAGCAAAGTAGGTAAAACACCTGAACCTTAGCTGGGTAACTATTGGTAACTAATAACTGCTAGGAGAGGGAGGGTCAGTTTTCTTTAAGGAAGTGATATAAGATAGATTACACCTCTCTGTAGCACTCCTCTGTAGAGGAGTGTAATAGAGGAGGGTGTAGTGAATTAGGTTATAGGAATAATCAAAATATGTTATATGAAATACACAAAATTCAATAAAAAATAAAACACTGCATAATTTTAAAATATTTTAAAATATCTGTGGCAAAAAGACAAGGAAAATTGAAAACTATAATATTATCAGACAGGAGATATCAACTTATTTTCTTCAAGACCTGATTTTTGAAACAAATCATGAATGGATTCATAATCTTTTGAAAAATGGACTCAAGAAATGGAAAGTGGTCAAATTATTCAAGGTAATTTAACATGTATTTTGAAGAGACCACAAACTAAAAAATATTTTTGAAAATTGGTATTATTCAGAGCTCTTTGTCAACAACACAGTAAACTGTAAGCAAATCATAAAAATATCATTGGCATATCAAAAATGTTTACCAATTTAAAGTGCCCTGCACTACTCTTTGCTTAAGTAATAAACCCTAATATGCACAAAATTGCCAGAAAGTGAAAAAGAAAAATTACAGCTGCGGGGACAGCTCAGCAATTAAGCGTGCTCACGGATCTTCCAGAGAGCCAGAGTTTGCTGCAACTCCTAACTGTAACTGCAGCTTCAGGAAATCTGCTGTCTTCTGGCCTCTGCAACACCCACATTCATTTCACATTACAGATATTCACACAGGCATAGACACACACAAAAATAAATAAATAAAAAGTCTTTAAAAAAATTGCTGCTGTTGAAAAAGGATCTCAAATGTTTTGTATTTCTTTTTATGTGTATGAGTGTTATGCCTGCAGAGGACAGAAGAGGGTGTCAGATCCCTAGAACTGGACTTACCAACAGTTGTTATCCGCCATGTGAGCGCTGGACTTCAAATCCATGTCTTCAGCAAGAATAGTGAGTGCTCTTAACCGCTGAGTTGTCTCACCAGCCCCTCGACTGTTTTTATTTCATTCCTCTATTGAGCCTCGTTGGAATGGCATAGACTCTATCACTGGCTTCAATAAATATATGTTAACAAGGTTTGTCTGATGAAGGCATTTTACAGTTTTAGCTTTGGATACACACTTCAATGGTGATCTTTGCATGTAGGATTAATCTTCTTCACAGTCCAAGGAGTCTGAGACAAACCTCTTGGAAATCTTTTTATTAGATAAACATTCATCCACCCCAAAGCCAAGACTCTGCATATGAAGAGAAACAGTCATGGTTACACATGAAGGGACAACAGAGCCTTCCCTATCCTGTGTCTCTTCTGTGAAGCTACATGGTCTCCACTTCTATGGAAATGACAGAGGTCAACATACACATAAGGTTACAGAGATTAATTCTATATTTGTTTTTAGTTCTCTGTTGTTGCTTTGCTTTGCTCTTCGACTTGGGCAGTGCTGGGGTTAGCCCTGGAGGCTCTCTCCATCCTCAGCTCTAAACAAAACTTCCCTACAGCTGGGCCAGTTCAGCAAATGTCTACAGACAAGTGGCAAAATGTTGAGAGCCAAGACACAAAGAGGAAGCTTTCCTGCTGCTGAGTCCTGATGCCACGACCCAAGGCAAGCTCATTCCCAACCTTCCGGGGAAGAATTATAACAGCCGAAGGTAGAATGCATGTAGTCCCAGGCAAGGCTGTCTCAGAGGATAGGACAAGGGCTGCCCTGTGTAAGCAGTCTGTCATCCCCTATTCAGACTTCACCCGAGCCCAGATGACATATTTTAATATATTTAGTGTGCTGGATAGCTTTGGTGTCAACTTGACACACCTGGGTTGAGGGAGCCTCGATTGGGCAATTGGCTCCATTGGATTGGCCTGTGGCCACATCTGTGGTGTATTGTCTTGATTGTTGAGCAGTGACAGTATAAGAAGACAGGCTGGGCATGAGCCAGAGAGGAAGCCAGTAGCGAGCAAGCCAGTGAACATCACTCTTCCATGGCCTGTGGCTTCAGCTCCTGCCTCAGGTTCATGCCCTGAGTTTCCTGCCTTGAGCTCCCTAAGTGATGATCTGTGACCTGGGAGATGTAGCTGACTAAACCCTTTCCTCCCCAAGTGGTGTTGGTCAGAGTGTTTGTCACAGTAATGGACGGACAACCTAATACAGACAATTGGTACCAGAGAGTGGGCTCATTGGCTGTGAAAGAACCTGACCATGTGTATGTTTGGAGAAGTGAGGAAGTGTGGAAGGAATTTGGAACTTTGGGGGGCTTGGAACGGCTTGTTGCTATTCTAAGAAGAGCTTAAAGGCCCATTCTAGTGGAGGCCTGGAAGAAAACATTGCTACAAAAAATGTAGCTCCAGAGGAAAATAAAAACTAAGGCAGCAACCAGGATATTTGCTAAAAGGAGTTCTGCAGAAGTTTGGCCCCACAGCCAGATGCTTGCCTGTGCTAAGTTGAAAAAGCAGTGGACTGATGTGTCTTTGGTGGAGGATTTTTCAAGACAGCCTAATGTAGAAATGGTGGCGTGGCTTTTATGGTGAATATTATACAGATCTTACAGTGAAAAAGGAGCACTGGACGCAGAAAGAAATTCAAAATGTACAGTTTGGCTCTGATAACTGCCCTAGGAAGATTAAATGTGGGGACAAGGCATGTGACGGCGAGGTTGATCTAAAAACTGCAATAGGAAGATTAAATGTGGGCCCAAGGCATGTGAAAGAGGTTCATTTTGATAAGAGTTTAAAGTGATTAGGACTCGCGCGCTTCAAGCTTTACAAGTTAACACAAAAGAATCACTGCTTTTACCTTCAGGCAAGGACACACCCAGATAATCTCCCGGCAAGTCCAGGCCGCAGAGAAAAAGTAGCAAATGTGTTGGAACTATGGGCCAGGGTCTTTCTGGCACTTTTTTTTTTTCCCCGAACTTTGGCAAGCCAAGATTTCAGGACAATCATTCAACTGGTGCTCTTGGCTTTAGAGACATGGAAGTTTTTTATGAATATGTGTGAAGGGGTTTCATCAGCTCATCCTCCACGGTTTCAGAGAGACAAAGAGGCCAGGCAGAGTTCAGCAGGGTTGTCCCTGAATAAAGAAGGCTGTGATAGGCCACTGCGTTAAGCTGTGAGTATGAAGCCTTGTTGGCAGCGGACTATTGGACCCCTTTCCAAGAAGGTGGGATTCTCTTTCGTTACTATGCTCCACGACCGTGAGATTATTTGCCAAGGAGAGCTGCATCCGGGGAGTGGTACCAGCCTAAGAAAGAGATGTATTTTCATGTAAAGCTGGAAGAGCTGAGTCGTGTAAGCCCTTTGGAAGTAAAAATCCCAGAAGTCGCACATTATGTGGATGCTACCAGCGACCCCCCCTTGGTGTTTGCCCTGATGGTTTTTCTTGTTTTGGTCCAGTATTTACTCAGTGTGCCTCCATTCCTACCTTTTGGAATTGGGAATGTGTATTCGGTTCCACGTACATGTTGGGCGTATGTAATTTGCCTTTAGATTTTTTACTCAGGAGGCTTACATTTAAGAGATTGCTTTGAGTCTCAGAATAGACTTGGACTGTGGACCTTCTTGTATGTACATTCGTGACAACATCGTAAAGGGACTATGGGACTTTAAGCGTTGGACTAAATTGCGTTTTCCCATTTTATTCATCGGTCAGGAGGCTATGTGGTCTGGCCAGCCGGAGTGTGGAACTGTGGTGGTCTCTGGGACCCCCATGAGTTTCTTTTTTCCAGTGCGTCCCCCCATTAGGCCCTCTAGCCGCGCTTATTCTAGAATTATTGTCTCCAGTTGGGGCTGCTGTTTCCTGGCAGGTCTTAGAAGTTGTGGCCATTCTGGAGGAAGTATGTCAATGGGGGAGGGCTTAGTGAGTCTAACAAGCCTCCTTTATCGATTCTACAGTTGCTCCTCTCTGCTTCCTGTGCTCTTTGCGATATGTGACCCTCTGTGTGCTGCTCTGGATCCGGCCACCACGCCTCCCGCCACAATGGACTAATTCCCTGGAACCGCCAATTGTAAGCTCAAATAAACTCTTCCTTTTATAAGTTCCTTGGTCTGGTGTTTTATCACAGCAACAGAAAACTGACTAATACATTTAGCTTTAAAGAAAAAAGTAGGAATCCCTGGGAATCCAAAACAATGGCAGAAATCAAAACCCCTGGTAAGAGGGGGCAGATCCTCGTGGCTCAGCCTGAGCACCGGCCCTCAGAGCTGAAACCGGATCTTCCAATTTCCTCTGGATACTAATGATGACCCTGAGCCTGTGTGAAGCGGAGAGCTGGAAACTCCTCTTTGTAAAACGCCTGCTACATCGAGGAGTTAGAAAACCTTTCACCTTCCAAGGACACGCTAAAGAAGCACAGCATCCAGCTGCAGCTCTGTGCGGTAACCTCAAACACATGCAGCCCACTCCGTGAGATAGTATAGGATCTGAATCCACCTTACATAGTGCAGTAACTCCACCCGGATGTTAGTCCTGAAACTGGCCCTGCATACTGATTCTCAACACAACGGCCAGAGTGGCAAAAAGTACTCTTTCTAGGACTTTCACAAATTCATGAGAAACCCACTTTTAGAAATAAATTGAAGGTGGGCTTAGACTGACAGATCAGCAGGTAAGACCACCTGCAGCTCTTGCAGAGGACCCAGGTTCAGTTTCCAACACTCATGTGACAGCTCATAACTACCTCTAACTCCAGCTCCAGGGGATCTGACATCCTCTTCTGGCTGCCACCAGCACCAGCCACATATGTGATGTACGAACACACATATAGGCAGAACACGCATACACGGAAAATGAAAATAGATACGTTGATGAGTAATTCAATTTTACAGATACAAATAATGCCAAGTTTTTTTTAAAAAAAATGTAGATTCATCCAACTGGGTCATCTGCTTAGCAAGAATGAGAAAGAGAGGGTGTGAGGTGAGGTCTGAGAGTCATCTGTGAGGCTCTCCCTGGAGACCCGGTAGGCTGGTCATTCCATCCTCCAAAGGAGGGTATTGGGGAGGATGGGAAGGCCTCGAAGGGCTCCCAGCATTCAGGAGCTATGGAGGAGATCCATGCAAAGCCAGCACCCGGCCCATGGGTCTTCAGCCATTTTCTCTGCACCCAGCTCGCTGTCTTCATCTATTCCATCTTTTTTATTCCAGTGTCATCTAAGTGGCTCTGCTCGGCCGCTCTGCTCTCGCTCTGTACAGTTCTTTTTCCTTTCTCTTTGCTTTTTTCTCTGCTAAAGAACATAGTGTCAGCCTCCTGAGAAACGGGACTATGTGACATTATCTGATACCATTTTTTCTTAAACCTGAGGACAATTTTCTTAGAGTTTCTTTTTTAAAATCAACCCAGGAGCAGGTAAGCTGTAAATCTCAGCAGCTTCCTGAAGGAAGAGAATGGAGGAGAGAAGGGAAAAGCTGAGCTTCTTTTTTTTTAAATTATTTTTTAATTTTACTTATTTCTGTATGTGTATGAGTGTACTGTCTGCATGTAGGTTTGTGCACCTGTGTCGTGCAATGCCGCGGAGGTCAGAAGAGGGTGTCGGATTCCCCTGGAACTGGAGTTCTCCTGGAATTGGAGTTCTCCTGGAATTGGAGTTTCAGACGGTTCTCGGCCGCCATGTGGGTGCTGGGGATCGAACCCGGGTCCTCTGCAAGAGCAGGTCGGTGCTCTTAACCGCTAGGCTATCTCTCCAGCCCAAGCTGAGCTTCTTAAACTGGCATGGAAGTCAGGCCAAGCACCGAGTCGGGGGGAGAGGGGCTTGAGACGAGCAAGGAAGCCAGAATGTGGGGGATCCTGAAGCGTTAGGGAGCGCGCTTAGGAAAGAAGAGCAAGGAAGCCAGAAAGTGGAGGAGTCCCTAAGAGTTAGGGAGCGCGCTTAGGAAAGAGGAGAGGAGGCAGAGCTAAGCTTGTTTGCTTGCTTCTTTCTTTTCTTTCTTTCTTTTTTTTTTTTTTTTGAGTTAAGCTTTTGTGAATAATTTAGAAAAGTGGGCAGACTCACAAAGCTGTGTAACTGCAGCTGAGCTAGGGGCTGGGATTCAGGGAAGGAAAAGTAACTATTTCATAAAAGGACTAATTACTACACCCATCTTACTAGCATGGCTTAAGGCAAACTGGACCTTAGCCAGATGATTGCCCTGCCCAACTGGAATGTTAGCGTTCCACCTAGGCCGGAGACCCTTCTCTAAACCAGGAATGTCCTCCTAATGAGCCTTTGTTGCTGGAGTAATTCTCCCCTCCCCCTCCCCCCCTCCTCAGAGGTGACCCTAAAGCCCTTCAGGAATCCTATGGGAGCTCTCAAGCATGTCGGCAGGAAAGACACGATGCTATGCCTTGCTCCCTTAAGTCCCAGGTTAGCCCGAGCTCCCCCTCAGCTCTCTCTAGTCCCATGTTAGCCCGACCTCCTCCTCAGCTCTCTCTAGTCCCACGTTAGCCCGACCTCCCCCTCAGCTCTCTCTAGTCCAAGGTTAGCCCGAGCTCTCCCCCTCAGCTCTCTCTAGTCCCAGGTTAGCCCGAGCTCCCCTCAGCTCTCTCTGCTCTTGCGGTTCCCATTCCATTCACACCCCCTTCCTCTATTTTCTTCCCATCTCCCTAATACTAATCACTGGTTCTGCTGTGTTTTTCTCTTTCCACTTCTACACATAATAAGAACGTATTAATATACACAGTACCGTGATGGTGTCCACTGCCTAGGTAACTCCATTCTGTTTTAATGACTCCATCTTATTGGCTGCACACCAGCCCAGAACAAGTCCAGAAAGAGCCAGTTGGTTATCTCAACCTTTGGAATCAATCCCCTCTCGGGGATGTCTTGAGACACCTAACTACCTACCTTATCTTTTGTCAGTGTTTTACAATTGCCTGCAGCCCACCCACTTCTATTCTTAGTAATCCTGCAGCAGGCAGGAAATGAGGTTTTTATTGTCTGACTGGAATTTCTCAAAAAAAAAAAAAAAAGAATCGTCAGGATAGAGTATTTGTCTTCCTAAGCCTGACCTCACTCTGAGTCAGGGCTGTATCCTCCCAAGTCCTGGCCAGTCCAAATTAAAAACCCAATTAGGGCCGAGTGTGGTGGCCTGGAACAGAGACAGGTAGATCTCTGTGAGTTCAAGGCCAGCCTGGTCTACATAGTGAGTTCAAGGACAGCTGGGGATACAGGAAGACCCTGTCCCCAAAAGACTCCCCCAAAAAACCGAATTAGGCTACTTGGAACCAGAAGTCTGTGTGGTCTTTTCTCCCAGTGGCCCAGCACCACAATAGTACAAGGTCCTTTTACTCCATACAATGATTAGTGCTTAGAGACTGACTGTTACTAGTCGAGCGCTACTCTATTTCCATGGTTGGTTTAAAAATAGTGACCGTTGTTTCAGACAGTGTTTTACTCACAGATGTTGACTATGGACAGAACCCGCTGTCCAGAACCCTTGTCTAAGAGAGGAAAACCACACTTCAACCCTCCTACAACTCATGCCCTCCTGAACATTCCAGAAAAAAAAAGGCTGGCATATTTTTTAAACTTCAACCAGTTTTGTAACTCCTGATGTATAAGTAACAATGCAAAAATGCCAGTAACATGAAAAGCCGAGACAGCATGTCTCCACCAAAATTTACCAATCTCAAAGCTATGTTCCCCAATGGGTATGGCTTAAATTAAATTCCAGAAAAATAATTCAAAAGAATGATGATAAATATGTTCAAAAAAAGGAAAGAGGATAGGAATAAACTCCTGAATGAATTCCAAAAGAACACAAATGAACAGATGAATGAAACAAGGAAGCAATGCAGAATATGAAAATGAAGTTCAGAAAGAAATAGAAATATTGGAAAAAGCTGAAATGGTGCTCAAGATAAAATTTTCAGTGTCAAATGGAAAGCTCAGCAGAAGCCTTGCCTCTGATAAGGATATCAGAGCTTGAAGACAGAGTTAAAGAATTAGTACATTCAGTCAAGGACAATAATAAATCTTAAAAATATGAATGAAGAGAATGTGTGAGATTTTTGGAATACCATGTAAAGACCAAATATATGAACTATGGACATGGGAGACAACCTCCTTTTCAGAAAATAGATCTACAAAGCCATAGCCAAAATGTTCCCAAATTCAGGGAGGGTGCATCCAAATATGAGGTACACAGAACAGCAAACAAATCATATCAGAAAACAGTCCTCCTTTATCATATTATAGTTACAATAATAAACATACAGGAAAAAAGTAAGCATATTGGAAGATGCAAAAGACATTTCAAGTCACATATAAAGTCAGGCTCATGATTTCAAAAACAGCTGATCTCCCAACAGAAACTTGAAATCCAGAAGAGAATGGAATGATTTCTTGTGAGTTCTGAAAGACAATAGCTGCCAACCCAGGATATAATACCCAACAAAACTATCTGTCATAGTTGAGGGAAAAAGAAAAACACTCCATGATAAAAGCAGGCAAATGGAACTTAATTAATTATATGCAAATGCTATAAAATAAACATTCTGGCTGGGTGTGGTGGTGCACACCTTTAATCCTAGCACTTGGGAGGCAGAGGCAGGCAGATCTTTGTGAGTTCAAGGTTAGCCTGGTCTACAGAGTGAGTTCCAGGACAGCTAGGGCTACAGGGAGACCCTGTCTCAAAAAGACAAAAATAAAATAAAATACACATTCTTCTCAGCAGATCTAAATCAGGAGGATCTCTGGGATTTTCTGACTACCAGCCTAGCTCTAGGTTCAGTGAGAGACTCTGTCACAAAGGAAAGAAGGTGGAGAGTGACAAAGCAGTATACCTACATTACACATGCATGCATATGTATATTCTGCACACATGTGCACCACACTCACATACATACACACATGCACACACAAGAAAATGGTTGTCCTAACCAAAAGCAAGCTATAAATTCAATGCAATTTTCATCAAAATTCCAACACCATTCTTCACAGAACTAGAAAAAAAATTATTTTACAAAGCATAAGGAAACACAAAATATCCTGGAGAGTCCAAACAATTCCAAGCACAAAGAATAATTCTGGAGAAATCACTGTACCTGATTTCAAGTTACTCTGCAGAGCCATAGTAATAAAAACAGCATGGTACTGGCACAAAAATAGACAGGTAGATCAATAGAATGGCATAGAGGACCCAGATGTAAGCTCACACAACTACAGATACCTGATTTTTTGCGAAGATGCTAAACGTGCACACACACACACACACACACACACACACACACACACACTGGAAAAATGATGCATCTTCACCAAAATAGTGCTGGGAAGACTGTATTTCTACATGTAAAAAATGAAAGATTCTTGTCTCTCACGCTGAACAAAAGTGAGTTCCAAATGGATCAAAAACCTTGGCATAAGGCCTAAAACTTCTAAACGGAAAGTAAAGCAACAGCCCCCCCGCCAAAAAAACCCCCAAACTTCAAGATATAAGCATAGGTAAATACTTTATGACTAGAACTCAAGTCACTGGAGAAATAAATCCAAAAATTGAGAAAAGAGATCCCATGAAACTTCTGTCTAATAAAGTAAATGGTTAAGTGAAGAGAATGCATACAGAATGTGAGAAAATCTTTGTCAGCTATACATCCAACAATGGATTACTATCCAGCATATATAAAGAACTCAAAAAGAACAAACAGCAAATAAACCATGCAATAAAAACTGGGCCAAGAAACTGAACAGAGAGTCCTCAAAAGGAGAAATACAAATGGCCAATAAAGCCAGGCGTGGTGCAACACACCTTTAATTCTAGCAACTTGGGAGGCAGACAGCAAGGGGGATCTTTGTGAGTTCAGAACCCAGCCCTGGTCTACAGAATGGAGTTCTCCAGGACAGCTGGGACTACAGGGAGACTCCCTGTCTTGAAAAGACAAAAAAAAAAAAAAAAAGGCCAATAATATTTTTTTAAATGTTGACCCATCCTTGGACGTCAGAGAACTGTAAACTGAAATTACTTTGAGATTCCATCTCATCCCCATTAGAATGACTGTCATCAGGAAAACAAAGGAAAACAAATGCGTATGTGATTTTAAATGAAGGAGAATCCTTATCCACAACTGGTGGGAGCACAGAGTGCTACAGACACTATAGAGATCAGAGTGAAGAACTTCCATGTGACCCAACTATACTAGTCCTAAGCACATACCCAGATAACTCTACACCCTACCACAGAGATACTTGCATACCTGTGTTTATTGCTATTCTATTCACTATAACCAGGAAATGGAGTCATCCTAAATGTCTATCACTCATTAATAATTAAAATGTACATATACACATTATGATTTTATTCAATATTCAATCATAAAAAATGAAACTTTCAGAAAGATGAATGGAACTGGAAAATATTATATTACATGAGCGTGCTGCTTAGTGTCTCACAGCTTGACACACATTAGAGTCCCCTGGGAAGAGGGAGCCTCAGCGGAGGAATTTCCTCCACCAGACTGGCATGTGGACAAGTCTGTGAAGCATTTTACTGATTGCTATTTGATCTGGGACGGTGTGCTCACACCATCGTGGGCAGAGCCACCCCTGCTCAAGTGGCTCTGGGCTGAGCCAGTGAGGGGAACAAGCCAGTAAGCAGCGTTCCTCCATGGTATCTACTTCAGTTCCTGCCTCCAGGTTCCTGCCTTGGCTTCCCTCAATGAAGCACTGTAATTTGTAAGCTACATAAGCCCTTTCCTCCCCCTCATTAGTTTGGTCAGTGCTTTATCACAGCAACAGAAAGGAACTGGAATAGTGAGATAAGTCAGGCTCATAACAACAAACACCACAATGTCCATATACGTGGGAGTGTGTGTAGATCCCAGAAAACTAGAAAGAGGCCCCCCCAGGGGTGTGTGTGACAATTTAAGAGGGAGGCTACTGTAGCAGAATGAATGTGATGTGAAAGTGGGGTAGAAAGGTGGAGGAGGGCAAGAAGATGGGGAGAGGAGAGAGTGGGCGGGAAGTCAATGAAGACTGATATAAGAAACAGCCATAAGGAAATCTGATGCTTGATAAGCTAATCAAAAAATAAAATTATGAAAGAATTTGAATGTAAGTACCCTCTGTGGGTAGACAAAGCTGGTCCCAGAAGCCACAGGTTATTAAATGAAATTTCCAGTGCTAGGGCTAGGTTCCCTCCAGAGAAACCCCCAAAACAATCCAGGCGATTGCCACTGCTATCAGTAGCCCTCTAGAATTAGATGACAATACCCTAATGCTGAAGATGTCACATTCCTTGGTTATCATAGAACTGAGAGAAATCAAGCTAGAATTGGGCTAGAAGTGTCCTCTTTGCTGGCTAGCTTCCACATTACCACAAGGGGCTGTGCAGCCTCCTGAAGTCACATTGTCCTCAATAATCTTCCTTGGACGTGTATCTTGTGTGCAACAATATCAAACATGCTGGCGAGATGTGCCCATTGTTACAATGGTGGCATGTGTCTTGGAGAAGTAGCCAATTGCTTTCTAATTGTCTTTGATGTCTGGTCCACAGGAAAGAGTTCATATCTAATATTATAAAAAGCCAGTGTCTGGGGAGTCATGGGTCCTAGAGGGGAAACTACTCCGGTTGTCTCACTAACTGGAGATGTGTACTCATTTATTTGTCTTCTAAACAACTATACTTAAGCCCAGATTAGTGCTGCTGTCAGCTTTGGTCGGAGACTTTTTTTTCTGCTGTGGTCAGAAATAGATGCAGAGATTCCTAGTTGGTGAAAGTAGTGGGAATAAATGACTGTTTGATGTCCAGCACTAAATGGGACATCTGTTTTTCCCTCTGTAAATGTCAGAGAATGGTGCAAAAGAAGAAGAGAGAAAATAAGAGTTGGAGGCAGGGGTGGGGAGCCGTGTGAAATGCTGACTTCTGGACGTGATGCAGTTGCGTCGCTCTTGGAGCCACAGCAGCTGTGTTATCTGCACAAGACTCAATCTGTCAACCCCTGTCATGAAAGAGAAGGGGCGATGGTCCCAGGCCCTCCTTGAGGATTTTAATGCAGGCAATGACTGATGGGGAGGGACCACCATTTTCTTCAGCGGTAGAGGCACTGGGAAGGTGCTCAAGCTACTCCGCAGCAACACTAACAAAACTCGTGTCACAGAAAAAAGGTCACAAGGCAGAAAGAAGGGAGCTTGCTGGGAAGGAGTAGATTAGCAGGAGGGGGATAATGGGGGTAATGGGGGTAATGGGGGACAATGGGGGGTAATGGGCTGTGATGGGGGATAATGGGGGATAATGGGGGGATAATGAGGGGTAATGGGGGGTGATGGGGTAATGGGGGTGATGGGGGGAAATTGGGGGTTATGGGGGTAATGGGGGACAAGGGGGTGATGGGGTGATGGGGGACAATGGGGGCAATGGGGGGTAATGGGGGTAATGGGGGGATAATGAGGGGTAATGGGGGTAATGGGGGTAATGGGGGAAATGAGGGGTAATGGGGGTGATGGGGGTAATGGGGGTAATGGTGAGATAATGGGGGTAATGGGGGATAATGGGGGTAATGGGGGTAATGGGGGGTAATGGGGGTAATGGTGGGATAATGGGGGTAATGGGGGTAATAGGGTGTAATGGGGGGTGATGGGGTGATGGGGTAATAGGGGTAATGGGGAGTGATGGGGTAATGGGGGGTGAACACCACCAAAATATATCACAGACATATATGAATGTGTCATAATGAATCTAGTTATTATGCGTAATTAATATATGATAATAAATCATTTTTTAAAGAATGTTTGGGCTGGAGGGATGGCCTAGCAGTTAAGAGCGCCGACCGCTCTTACAGAGGACCCGGATTCGATCCCCAGCATCCACATGGCGGCTGAGAACCATCTGTAACTCCAGTTCCAGGAGAACTCCAGTTCCAGGGGAATCTGACACCCTCTTCTGACCTCCGCGGCATTGCATGACAAGGGTGCACAGAACTACATGCAGACAATACATTCATACACATAAAATTAATTAATTAATTAATTAATTCAAAAAAAGAATGGGAAATAAAAGAACTAGAAATGAAAGAAATTAGAGAAATGTGTCATTACTACTACAACATTGTGATCACCAGAAAACAACGCCTGCCTCTCTAGTTTTAGGAGTGGGCCAAACTTTAAAAAAATATCAGAAAAGTCAGACTAGCTACAAATAATTGACTATTAAGGACATGAACATTCTAATCAGCAAAAATAAACATGAAAAGCATAAGTAAACCATATTAAATACATACTAGACTTTTCTTGTTATTGCAATAAAATATCTGACAAAAGAAATTTACGATTTATTTTGGCTCACAGTTCAATGTGATGTCCATCATGGAGAGGAAGTCACGGTGGCAGAGGTGTGAGTTGGCTGGCCCCAGTCAGGAAACAGACAGGAAGGATGCCTGTTCTGGGACATTTTCTCCTTTTATTCAGTCCAGAACGCCAGCCTGTGGAATGGGGCTGCCCAATTAAGATGGGTCTTCCTACCTCACAGGCATGGCCAGAGGCTAGCCTAATCTAAGTAAAACCTCACAGTCTTGTCAGTGATTGCAGATCCTTCAAGTTGATAGCTACTATTAACTGTATTTAAAGGGACAGATCAATTTCTGTCCCTTTCAGAAGAACTAAGCTCTGCATTGCACCTTAGCTGAACCCGGGGCTGGTGAAGCATTGCACTAGGCTTTTGAGGCATTTCAGGGCCAATTGTAATGGTACATGCCTGTGATCCTAGCACTTAGAAGAGGGTGACAAGAGAATGGAAAGTTCTAAGCCAGCCTAAACCGAAGACGGAGATCCTGTATCAAGCCCCTTCCTGCAAACACCCAAAGCATTCTGGAAAGCAGGACTGAATCATAGCTACGAAGGGGTGGATTCTGAGCTCAGATGAGTGACAGCCAAGCCCCTGCAGTGCATCTAGGAGCTTTTAATGACCACATGGGCAGGCATATATTGAGAGTGAAATCATTCTTGAAAGCTGACCAGTCCATGGAGGAGGTAGCCAGCTTGTCGTGGAAGCAAAGAGATTCTAGTCCCAGCCCCCCACCCCTCCCACCCCCTTGTGGTCACCTAAAAGCTCCTAGGCATACCGCAGGGGCACAGGAAGGAAATGACGGGAAGACGATAGAGTCCGCAGTGTTGAGACCTGACCCAGAAAGCGTGCGCAAATCAACACGGTCTAAGAGTGACACCCAGTGGCATCCGCAGGCATGGTGCACAGGGACCTTAGCTGCTTCAGCCCAGGGGCTTGGCTGTCACTTTGAGCTCAGAGTCCACCCCTACATCACTGAGATTCAGAAAGGCCTGCAGCCCAGAGAGTGTTTCGATGTATATGGACCCAATTTCCCTTTCCTCTTTCTCCACCACTCCGAGGTACTCAGCTCTTTTTCCTTTCTTGTCAAATGCTTTGGGTCCCGTACGTGACCAGTCCCGGCCGATGGATGACACTCTGGGTAAGGAAGAAGGGACACAGCTACTTCCTGTGATAGGGGAATTTTGTCCTTCAGTGTAAGGTTAGCCCATAGGTAACTGACTAAAACTGAGTCAACTCCGTGGTGCTGGGTGCTGAGGTCAGGGGGTGAGATTGAGGTGCCAATGAAGCCAGCCCACTCCATCACAAGTAGACTCCAGTGCAGAGGTGGAGAGCATCTCTGCAGAGAGCTCAGGTGTGTTCCCAACCCTCCAGCAACAGCAAACGTGAAAATGTCTCCTTAGAAATAACAGCTGAACTGCAGACATGTTAGCAAATTGTGAACTGTGCCATCCCTGCTATGATCCAGTGAAAACTCTCTCAACGTTACCACCCATAATAACCACAATAAAACCAGCAAATGCATATTGACATACAAGCTCACAACTGGTCCAAATGCCTTGCTAAGTACTTCTTATGAGTTAGTTAGTTTAAACTTGTGAAACGCTTATTAAGCAAGCACTAATGTTTACAGAAGATAAAATTGAGGTATGGAGATAAATGACCAAAGCCCAAAGCTGTCAAACCAGTGGAAGCATCAGATGTACTCAGATGCCATAGAGTACAGCTTAGGTAGTGTGACTCCAGAATTCTGAAAACTATTAAGCAAGGGTGCATCCTAATAACCTCCCAAAGATGGATCCCAAAGGGCTCTGTCAACCCTGCTTCACCTGCCAAGGCCAGCAGCGTTACAGTTAATCACCACTAGCAGGTGGTTATCATAAACTTTATCAAGTAGGGTCCCCAATCACAGCTGCTATACCAGATGTGGTTTCCTTACTTGAGCAGCTTAACACCTCTCTTGATACTGAGCATGCAGCTATTGATCTTGCAAATGCTTTATATATTTTTTATGTGTATGAGTGTGTTGCCTACATGTAAGTGCATCACATGTGTGCAATGCCTGCAGAGATCAGAGGAGGGCATCAGGTCTTCTAGAACTGTAGTTATAAATATTTGGTAGTCGCCATGAAGGTGATGGGAACCAAACCCAGGTCTTCTGGAAGAGCAGGCAGTGCTCTTGACCACTGAGCCATCTTTCCAGTTCCACAAATGGACTTGATGGGAAAGCATATTGTCAATCAAAGGATGGAAAGGAAATCCAACCAAAGTTCAAGGGCCTTCTACTTCAGTGAAATTTCTACAATCTGGTGGTATGGGGGACAAACTGCTATTTCTTTGATGATGAAGACTACATTGTTATATTGGACCCTTCCAGCACTAATAAAAAGAAGCCCAGCACTTAGTGGACCAGCTTGGATCTAGAGGCAGTCCACTCCTCTCGGGTGCACTGCTCTGGCCCATACACCAGTGACTCAGAAAGCTGGTAGTTTTGAGAAGGGCCCAGAATAGGAGAAGGTTCAGCAAGGCCAAGCTGCTGTCCGGGCTGCTCTCCCACTTGGCAATGTGATCCGGCAGACCTGATGGTGCTCTAGGTATCGGTGGCAGATAAAGTTGCTATTTGGAGTCTCCCTCAGGCTCCTGTGGGCAAATCACAGTGGAGGCCTTTGGGATTTTGGAGTAAAGGCTTGTCATCATCTGAAGACAACTGTTCTCAGTTTAAGAGACAGCTGTTGGCCTGGGAAACTGGACATCTGCCCACCAAAGTATTATGCAATTTAAACTGCCCATTATAAGCTGGGTGTTTTCTGACCCACCACACCATTAAGTTGGATGTGCACAACAGCAGTCCATCACAAATGGAAGTGGTATATGCCTGACCATGCCCTGTTGGGGGGGCATTTACTCCCAGGATGATCCATGTGGAAAACACACATAGCACACCACATGGACACGTGTTAAGATCCAAATACAGAGAGAGTTTTATTCCAAAATGTCTGGTTACATAGACAGCATGACTCAACTCCCAGGGCCAAATCCTAAACCTTTTCGTCACTAAATCCCACCCCATGGGTGTGGCCAGGGAGGTCCCATTGGTTTAGAATGCTACCCATCTTAACTAAATTTTCCCACATCTCACCCTTTAAATTTTATTTTTTTAATTTTTCTGAGAGGCAGAGGAGCCCATGGGCGAGGCTAACAACACAAAGCAACATGAGTTTTGAATAGCCAGTTGTTCAAGCCTGTTTTGAGTGCCAGGCAGTGGGGGGAAGGTCAGACCTGAAACTTTATTTTCACCCTAAGGCCAATTAATATCCAAAAAACCCAACCATGAAGTGAACCAACTGTCAAGCATAAGCAATGAACAAAAGTAACATTCATGTAAAACCAATTAGCAAGTATCTATGTCCAAATTTTGAAACAACCCAAGGTTCCCATAGTCCAATTGGAGAAGCTTGTATGCACAAGCATGCTGATCAAATAGAAGTCCACTCTATATTGCTGTAGTCTCACAATTCACCCCAATCTCCACAGCCCTTACATTCTATCACACCTCCTCTTCCACAGGTTGTTCCCTAGGCTTTGGGAAAGGGGCACAAGTGGGTGAGAAGCAAAACAGTCTACTTTCTCTGGAGATGTCATTTTGTACTCTAGTCTGTTCAGGTTGTTTCTTTTCATGGATTGACAGCTTATCCAGGGGTACCTTTTGTTGGTAGGCCAACAAAGCACAAGCAATTAGATGTATAGGCATTTAAACAGTACTAATTATTATGGCAAGCTAAGCTGTGAGCATAGACACAGATGTTTGGATGGTATGCTAATCCATGAACTGTGGCTTTTCTGTAAAAGGTGACAAGTTCTTATTGTGGCTTATAACATCTCCTAACCACTAGAGGATGTAAGCTTATGGCATCAGCCATGAATTATTCCTCCAAGGAGAGAGATAATAGCCAATTAGATTTGGGATATACAGATATATGGCTGCCACTGGGTATGCAATATCTCCAGGCAGTTGAGGTGTAGCTGATACTGATGGAGGAGTCTTGCTTGACTCAAGGAGACCAAAATTTTGCTTCATTGCTTTAGTGGCCTTTGGTAACACTCTCTGGCATTCCAGCGACCACTGTACACTTGGAAGTGTGGTCTCAATACATCTGTCCCATGCTTACACCAGGTCTTCAGCAGCAGGGCTTAACTGCCACTCTTCTTGCAGGTATCCCAGTTTATAGGCAAAAGGCCTTTATCTTTGGGGACTTGGATCCCCTAGCCAACTTCTCCTTGGCAAAATAATCCATTGCTGATATCAGAGCTCTCTTGTATTAATATATTTTGCTTAATTACACAGCTTATAAAGACTTTACTATTGTATTTGTCTCTGAATAGAGAATTATCCTTTCACAGTTTCTATGTCTATCAGTCAAAGAAAGTAGTTATACCTATTTTATAAGAAATCACCACTGTAACAGTTGGCTCTAATTTACAGTTAGGGAATGATTTCATTACCATCATGTTTTCCTTTTTCCTATAAAAGGGAGACGTAGGAAGGTTTCTCAGCATCTGGAAGGTAAACTTCATTAGGGCACTTTATAAACAGTTATCCCAAATAGAATTCAGAGAGATGCTCAGTGTCTGCAACTCAGGCAGTCTGAGGTTCCTCTTCCTTTAATGTTCAGATGGGTCAGGCTCTCTGCTGGCATTTCCCAGTCCATCCTCCATAGCCAAAAGTCATACTTTTTCAGGCATTTAGGTTGGTGTTTTTACATGTGGGAACAAACAAATCTCCTCCCATATTTAGTTTCAAGATCTCAAAATTGAAAATTTATCATAAGGTTTGGAACCCAAAGTGGACACTGTGGGGAACAAGCCCCTCAGTGCAGAGGTCAGTCGGTTACTTCTGTAACCTGACTGGAGAGGTGCTTCCAACTTAGGTCCTTAGCCTGGGACAACGAGACACGTTTCCCACTCTTGGCCGCGACTTTCCACCTGCCCAGAGCTGGGACAGGAATTTCACTTACAACACCAGCTACCCAGGTTGGTGGTCCACAAAGGGAACCTGTTTCCAACCCACTGGCCACCCAAATGAAATACAGGCCTGAACACCAGCTACCCAGATTGGTGGTCCGCACTGGAACCTTTTACCAACCCACTGGCCATCTGAACAAAATGCAGGCTTGCCTTAGCCTGTATGCGCACAATAATTTAATAAATGGTGACCAGGAATTCTGTAATGATGTTAATGGGAATTCACAATTTTTAAAAATTTTTTTAAGTTTTTATATATATTTTTTAAATTTTTTATTCTCAAAGACCCAAAAATTTACTAACACTTTAATACTGTGAAAACATGGTTGTATCTTTCAGATGTTAAAAGGGTGTAACCAGTAGGTGGCAGTGTAGATCCATTAAGATGTTCAATGAATTTTTTTTAATTTTTAATAGATAACCCATAACCTTTGTTGAAATTGAATTGTGTTGGCTGTTTAATATAAATTTGCGTCTTAAAAAGGAAGGGCCATGTTCCAACGCAGAGGCAATGTTTTTACTGGTATTATAGCTGTTAACATTAAAATATACTTAGAACACAAGTACACACATCCTGGGGGTTGGAGAGATGGCTCAGCGGTTAAGAGCACTGACTGCTCTTGCAGAGGACCTGGGTTCAATTCCTAGCACCCACATGGCAGTTAAGAACCGTCTTTAACTCCAGTTCCAGGGAAATCTGACGCTCTCTTTTGACCTCCATGGCATTGCACCACACGGGTGCACCAACCTACATGCAGACAATACACTCATACACATAAAGAAACAATAAATAAAATTTTAAAAAATACCAAAACAAACAAACAAACAATTCTGGCGTGATGGCACAAGCCTTTAATCCCAGCACTCTGGAGGCAGACACAGGCAGATCTCTGTGAGTTCAAGCCAGCCTGATTTATAAAATGAGTTCCAGGCCAGCTGGGGCTACAGGGAGAGCCCATGTTTAAAAAACAAAATGAAAATTATAGAGTATAAAAAATACAAGTACACACATTCATACACATGTGTGCATGCACATACACATACATACACACATACATTCATTCATACATAATAAAGAAAGGTTTATTAGGTTGACCTGCAACAGAGGAAAGCCACATTGTTTGTTGTTCAATGAGAAACATGAAATTTTATAATTTGTCATAGGGTTATTTTTACATAATTAGAATAAATGTCCTAGCAACATACAAAACAGCTGAGATCCATATGCCACCTCTTAGGCCCAATCCTAACCACTTGCCTTCAATCCCTAAAATCTACTCCTATTCTTTCCCTGTCTTGTCCCTACTGGTTAACTATCCCTAGGCTGTCCATACGCCAAGTCTAACTGTCCCTATCCTATTTACAAATCCAAAGATTGAGGAGGGTGCCCAAAAGTAGACAGGTCAAAGACTGATTTATTTTGTTTTATTATTAAGGACTTTGGAAGAATAGTAATTATCAATAATCACAACAACAATCACAATAATTTTAACTGTTATTAATTATTATCATTTATCAATAATTATTATTAACCATTATTAGTCATAATCATATTAATAATTGTTATGAATAATAATAGTCAACAACAATGAACAATTTATTATTAGGCTGAATTATTATCAATTATTATTAGTAATTATATTCAATAACAATAATTATAACTATTAATAACAATGACCAACAATAATCAACAGCAATTCATCATTAAACTGAATAATATGCCTACTATAAACTCAATTAAAAATTGTTAACACTGAGAAGTATAAAACAAATTTTTTTTTATGAATTGAATCTATCTTTGTTTATAGTTGGCTCCTGATTAGATTTAAACCTGTAAGATTATAATAAATTAAAAGCAGGAACTTGCAATCACTCACACATACACACAGTTTGAAGATGGGCTTAAAGAAACATAAAACAGCACTTGGGAGGCAGAGGCAGGCGGATCTTTGTGAGTTCAAGGCCAGCCTGGTCTACACAGTGAGTTCCAGGACAGCTGGGACTACAGGGAGACCCTGTCTCGAAAAGACCAAAAATAGACTATATATATATATATATNCAGAGGTCATGTTGTCTGCCAAACATGCTTTTCATCTCTTTCTCAATCTTTCTTGATATTCTCCATGTGGAAGTTGACTGTTTTGAGCAGAAATTCACTTTTTCAGTCAGTTCTTTGATGCAGTCCTTTCTGTTGTTGTTGTTGTTGTTGTTGTTGTTGTTGTTGTTTCCAATATGCATCAGTCCCAACTGCTTAGACAAAAGCTCAAGGGGCTGTGCACAAGAAATACTTACAACTAGGTAATTGGCACTAGCATCCACAGATGAAGGATACCATTTGTCATTTGTTTTTCTGGGACTGTGTTATGTCACTCAGCATGATGTCTTCTAGCTCCAGCCATTTTCCTGCAAAGCTCATGATGTCATCTTTCTTTACTGCTGCATAGAACTCCACTGTGTAGATGTACCACATTTTCTCTATCCACTCGTCAGTTGAGGGGCATTTGGGTTGGTTCCAGCTCCTTGATCTTGTGAAAAGAGCTGAAATAAACATGGCCATGCATGTATCTCTGTGGTGGGGCGAGTCTTGAGCTACATGCCCAGGAGTGGTATGGCTGGGTCGGGTTGCTAGTTCATTTCAAGTCTTCCAAGGGTTCTCCACACTGCTTTCCATAGTGGCTGCACGAGCTTACATTCCCACCAGAAGTGGATGAGTGTTCCCCTTTGCCCACAACATAAAACAGTTTTATTCAAAAATTTTCCATTTAAATTGAACCAAAATATCAATTCATGTTGTTAAAGAGGCTTTTACTAATAGTTCTTTAAAAAAAAAGACAATTTATCAGAGCAAGTTTGTTTTATTAGAACTCCAGGGCTTGTAAACTCTCCTAGAAATCCATCTACTTTGTCTCCAAAATGCTGACATTAAAAGACTGTTACTTCAAGTTAAAATTTAAAGAGCATTATTTAGATTTAGATAGTTAAGATACCATGTGCTCAGTCCTGCAGCTGGTATGCGCACAGCAGGCAGGCTTGTGGTGCCAGAGCACAAACCAAGTGTGACCAGGAATTCTGTGGGGAAAAAATCTTTAAGGTGAAACACATTTAAATAGATCAAGATAAAATTAAATCAACCAATTATTTTAATTGTGCACATATGTTTACTCAAAAGATATCTAGGGTACCCAGGGGTTAAGTAAAATATTACATTTTAAGTTAAGCATGCTGAAATGGATTTGAATTACTTAAGTGATACAGCTAGCTGAACCCTAATTTTGAATCCATAAGTAGCCGGCAGGTTTAGGTAGGAAGAGTTAGTTTTAGAAAAAAACCACAAGAAGACAAGAGAGCAGTAAAAGGCAAAATTTAAGAGAAAGGTATTAAGTGGCCAAGGCTTAAAATTATCTGGAAAAAAACTGCTCTTGGTAGGGTGGTTCCCGTGAAGGCCTTAATTTGCATCATAAAGAAGTGGGCTTCAGCCTTGGCTGAGCCATGGAGCTACCTGGAGAAAATTTGCATATGAACAACTTAAAGCTGGAACTGAACCTGAAGAATGGGTTCCTCACAGTACGGGATGAAGTCTAGTTTTTTTCTTGGGGGGGGGCGGTTTAAAACCAGAAAGTTTATACCTGTAGAATTATGAAAAATGGTTCCAAGGCCAAGCGTGGCTACTAAGCTTTGATATTAATCTCAGCCTTGAACTCACTGGCTTTTATAGCCTGCAGGAGTGACCAAGCCAGGAGGCACATGTCTGGAGGGAATAGGATATTCCATCTGAGCCAAATCAGAGCCTTGCAGTTCTCCTCCATGTGTGCAAAGCCACATGTTCCCAGATCACCCTCCCATCCACTGAAACCAGCAGAAGAGAAGGCTCCACGGCAAAAGACAGACATCAGGAAAGAGAAGAAAGAGAAGGAAAAGGCCAGATTTAGAGGTTCGCATACCTAATTTGTCAAGGTTTCCTCCTGCCCCGCATTGGGCGCCATTAGAGGTGGCACTCATTTACTCCCAGGATGATCCGTGTGGAAAACATGCACAGGAAAGCACACCACATGGATGCATGTTAAGGTCCAAATACAGAGGGAGTTTTATTCCAAAATGTCTGGTTATATAGACAGCATGACTCAACTCCCAGGGCCAAATCCTAAACCTTTTCGTCACCAAATCCTACCCCATGGGTGCAGCCAGGGAGGTCCCATTGGTTTAGAATGCTACCCATCTTAACTAAACTTTCCCACAATGCTCCAGCAGGTCCTGAGAACATAAGCAACTTACAAATATGTATGGTTTCTTCTCACCAAACACACACCGAGGGCCTGCCTCATGGGGTGTGCCCTGTGATTGGTTGACTGAGGAAGAGAAGAGTAGGGCCAGGTTTACTAATGGTTCTGCATGCTCTGCAGGCGCCACCCAGAAGTGGGCAGCTGCATGGGGACAAGCCTGAAGGACACTGGTGAAGAGAAATCTTTACAGGGGCAGTACTTCAGCAGTTCACATGCTTGTACACTTTCCTGGGAAGCCTAAGTGACCAGACATGCAATCATATACGAATCCATGAGCTGTAGCCAATGATTTAGCTGGATGGACAGGGAACTGGAAGATGCATTATTAGAAAACTGGAAAGCTATGTGGGGAATAATAAGTGGATCAATCTCCAAATGGGCAAAGAATATCAGTTTTATTTATGTCACATACAAATGTTCATCAAAAGGTGACCCCAGTGCATAAGACCTGCACAGGACCAAGCCAGTCAACATTCCAGCATGGGCGGGCAAGGGGTTCACAAACCCCTATCTCTAGCTGGGAGACTGTGATAGCCAATCTTGGCTATCAACTTGACTGGATCTGGAATTAACTGAAATGAGACTTTCTTGATTGAATTGTTTGAAGCTGGAAGACACACCCTAAATGCAGGTGTTACCTTCTGCGGGCAGCCCATAGAAAAAGCCATGGCAGAAGGGAGCTTTGGATTAGTACCTGCTTGCCTTCTCTGTCACTGGTGAGTTCCCTTGTTGCTGTGGCATCCCTCCTCTGATAGTAGAACTAACTTCTTCAGATTCCAATGTATACTGAAGACTAGCAGACATCAAGGAATCCCTCAGGACTTCAGCACCATGTGCGAGCGTGTGTGTGTGTGTGTGTGTGTGTGTGTGTGTGTGTGTGTTATGTTATATTTTATCAGTTCTGATTCTTTAGAGAACCCTGGCTGATAAAGGCAGTCAGTTCTCTTTATGGGTGTGGCCCTTGCCATGCTGACCACGCTCCAGTCAGCCACACCCACGAGTAGGAGGATTTGAGTATACCAGTAGAACAAATTGGACTCATGGATCGTTTTTCAAATTGCATGAAGTTGGAAGGAACTGGAGTGATGGAGGATTGATCCAGGAGTTAGTGAGAAGAACAGGGGATGGATATGATCAAAATACATTGTATATAGGTATGAAATTCTTCAAGAATTAATAAAAATATTATAGACTATCAGGGGCTGGAGAGATGGCCTAGCAGTTAAGAGCACCAACTGCTCTTGCAGAGGACCTGGGTTGGATCCCCAGCACCCACATGGTGGCTGAGAACCGTCTGTAACTCTGGTTCCAGGGGAATCTGACGCCCTCTTCTGACCTCCATGGCATTGCACCACACAGGTGCACCAACCTACATGCAGACAGTACATTCATACACATAAAAAATAAATAAAATTAAAAAATATTATAGGTTATCAAACAAAAATCCCTGTGAAGTTTTGGGTTATTTCCCTTCAAGTCATTGGTCAGTGCCATCCCAATAAACCTGTAAAACAACCAGCCTATGACTGCTGCTCTTGGGTCCTCTCCAGAACTTGGGTAAGAAGCTATTGCTAAAGTCACTATACACTTGAGTCATAAGTCATGTAGAAGTCAAGCCACCAACCACCCAGAAGTGCCATCCTTACTGTCAAGCTGCAACAGTGCTGGAAAGGGCTGTGCACATATGTCTCACCGAGACCACCCTGCCAGCTCCAGTGATGACTGGTTGGAAAGCTATGCCCATTGGTTCCCTAGTCACACAAATGTTTGGGAAAAAACCAACTGCTTTCTGACAGGAATTAGGGCCAACTCCTCAGCACAGAACTTTTCTTGGGCCAAGAACTTATGGCTGGGTAGGTTGTACACGGTGTGGGAGAACATACTATTACTCCGCTAGATAAATATAGTATTAAACTGTACTCTAAGACCTCATCAAAGAAGCTTGTTTGTTTTTACAGCCACGTGGTGATTAACAGACTTCCAATTGGTCAAAGAAGAGAGAATAAGAGAGTATGGAGAGATGTGACTCCACAAAGATGTCCTCTGACCACCACATGATCACCATGGCACATGTGCCTCCCTCCACATGATCACCGTGACACACGTGCCTCCATCCACATGATCACTGTGACACATGTGTCTCCCTCCACGTGATCACCATGGCACACGTGCTTCCCTCCACATGATCACCGTGACACACGTGCCTCCTTCCACATGATCACCGTGACACACGTGCCTCCCTCCACATGATCACCGTGACACACGTGCCTCCCTCCACATGATCACCATGGCACACGTGCCTCCCTCCACATGATCACCATGACACACGTGCCTTCCTCCACATGATCACTGTGACACATGTGCCTCCCTCCACATGATCACCATGGCACATGTGTCTCCCTCCACATGATCACTGTGACACACGTGTCTCCTCCACATGATAACCATGACACATGTGCCTCCCTCCACACAAGCATGCATGCATATTGTGCATACAATACTAATAATAAATAAAATGCTCATGACCACGATTTGTTCTTATTTATGTTTTCTTTTCCTGCACTTAACTTTTTAAGAGGAAAACACCTGTTCTTCACCTCGTCTGCCCTGGCCCATAGCTTTACACTATAGCAATGCCCCTGCATTCTTTAGCAGAATCCTTGCATTCAGCAAGCAAGAATTGAAAGAACTTGAGAAAAATCTATCATTTGAGTTCTGTATGTCAACATTTTTCTCTCAGGAATTAATAGAACATGTAGACAAAAAGACAGTAAGGTTATAGAACACTTAAAAATTTTAATCGATTCAGCCTAATTGGCACTTATATAACACTTCATCAAAAGCTAGAAAAATACATGTTCTTTCAAGTAAATTTGGACCATTCATCAAAATGAAATATATTCTGGGATACAATCAAATGTCAATAAATTTAGAAGGGTTGAAATCAGTTAAGCATGTGCTCTAACCACAAAGGAATTAAATTAGAAATCAATAAAAGAGATATATCTGGAAAATTCTGAAGTCGAAAGTAAACAAAACACTCTTAAGTAACTCAGTGGACCAGAGAAATCACAAGAGAGAATTAGAAAATGATTGGATAGAAAACAATAAAACACAGCTTATGAAAATGTGAATGTGCAGAAAAAGAAGTGATTACAGGAAAATTTAACACTGAACCCTAAGATTAGAAGAGTCTAAAATCAACTTTCTAAGCAAAGAAATTAAATCCAAAGTAAGGCAAATGTAAAAAGAACATAATCAAAGTAAGTGCAGAAATCAAATAGAAATCAAACAATAACAACAACAAAAACAACAACTATGAGAGCCAACACTCTCTCCTTCAAAAGATCACTGGCTGTCCCCCCCGCCCCATTGTCCTTTCCAGAGCTGTGAGGCCAAGGAACATGAGCCAGCAGAGGGAACCCCTTTCTAACAGTGCCTCCCTCCCGCCTCACTAGACACACCGAAAGTGTGGCTCAGTGCACAGCACAGCTTCTCTCTCCAGGAAGCATCAGAGAGGCAGGAAGATGGGAAGGGCGGCCAGATGCTTCTGCAGAGCTCAGGAGCCTTCAGGCCTGGTCCAAGGGGGCAGCTAGCCATGCCCTGCCTCTCCCAGAGGGCTTCATGCCTATTTAGCCTGTGGCACATTCCTCACATTCTTGGTCCTCCTGAGGGTGAACAGGGTAGAAGAGGGCAGAGAGCATCCGAGGAATCAACTCTTGCTCCTTCGCTGACTGACTGCCAGCCCTTGGGAAACAGCCTGGCCCAGCCTCTTTCTGCAACCTCCTCCCGTGGCATTCTGATCATCTGGAGCTGTGGGTGCAGTTTCACCTCAGCACCCACCATCAGTGAGCCACCTCCTTTCTTGTGAGCATGAAGCCCCAGTCACTGGTTCCCAAAGACCTGAGGTTGCCCAGCACTTCTGGTGAGAAGCACCACAGAAGCAATCTGCTTTCAGAGGCAAGGCCAACACTGTGCTCTCCCGACTCCGCATCTTTGGCCAGGCAGGAGAGCGCGGGGGGGGGGGGCGGGGGGGGGTTAAACCTTGGCCCCCCCCGAGAGAGGGAAAAAAAAAGGCTAGGTCAAAAAAAAAAACAAA